>JAPDHH010000201.1:0-243157 GCA_032158285.1 Phytophthora sansomeana
GCGACCTGGCTTTCCTGAAGCATTTTCCATTTTGCAAACAATGAAGTAGCTACCATTGGATGCGTTTTAGTACGCGATGAAGCCGTTACTCCAAGAGCTCTGAAGCGAGATGTTGACGTACGTAACAGCGACTGCATCTAACAGGGTAATGACCCTAACTTTATCAGGAGAAGACGATCGCTCTGTTATACAGGGATTTGCAGAATACGAAGATGTTACACAGAATGTGTAAGTATGTCGACCGAGGCGCCGGCTGAAACAGGTACGATTTATGTGGTGGCAACAGCTCTTATGTTTTGTGACCAATTGAAAACGGTTGATAGGGCGATATCCCATACTGCAGATGCGAGTCTCGCGCTGGACCAAGCGAAACCTGCGGTGCCAGTTTATGGAATCGGGCGGTACGCTTAATCATAAGCATAAATAAATCGAATTTGAAGATATTCTAACTCTAAGTAGAGCCAGACCAAGTGTGTAATTTGCCACTGCACTACAAAGTTGAACTGTGGGAACCAGCGCATGCAGGAGAATCATTTTCTTCTTGCTTCCAACGCATGGAGGGGAGGGGTATTGGTCTGTTTGCAGATTTCCCAGTTGAGAACGGGTATTGTGCGTTCTATTCGAAATTTCCGCGGGCGTCTGAGAGACACGAACAGCCCAATCGCGCACCCAATCGTGCAGCCTATTATACGGAATGGATTATGACGCTCATACGGAATAAACCTCTAACTTGCCATCTTTCACCTCGACACTGAAGGCATCCCGGGGACACCATTGCGATCTCCGTTCTGGCGTGGCCACGCACCACGTACATCGCCATATCGTCCGCCAAGCCATGATCCACTACAATATGGCCCTCTTCCCTTGTCTGAGCAGTCACCAACGCGTGAGGAAGTGGCTACTTCAGCGTCAAGGCAACTAAGTCTCTCACATACTACAAGCTTGATTGACTAGTCAAAGAAACACCTCGCGTACGTCTTCAACAAGTCGGAACAGACCATTCGCAACTGGGTCGAAGTCTATGAGACTACGGGAACTTTTCAGCGCGTCAACACTGCCTCAAAAAGTCAATATACGGATGCTCAACGGTGCTGGCCGTACAAGTCATGATACACCGTGTTGGTGTGGGCGTGCTGCCGCGTAGCAGCTTCCTCCATGGTCTTTTGCGCGCTGCCACTTCAACTTCAACATGTACCTAGCACTTCATTGGGCAATAATACAGTTGTCACTTAATTTTGGCCACTCACAACGCAGCGTCGATTCGTTGTCCGATTCGAGCCTTTCCCCGTATCGCCCCACTTCGGCAAATTTGGACGGAATTGACAATAGTGGGTTGCACAGTATGTGCAGCGGGGCTGCCGAAGCTCTTTTCTCAGAGGGAGCTTTGGTAAGGTCTACGACATTCGTTCTTGTACCAAGAACAAGTGTGCGTGGCTTCTTACTCCGCCTTGCCCTTGTACTCCGTCTTACCCTTAAATTTGCGAGCATGCTTGGCTAGCTGCAGACGCATTTCGCGCACCTCGCGACCTAGCAAAACCACGCATGAGTTACACTCATACGACATGTAGTAGCGTTAGTTGGTAGTAACTTAAGATTAAGAGCCTCAGGAAATTTCGCGTCCCGCGCAGCGCCTCCCAGTTGAATGGCCTATCCGGTTTCGCTTGCAGCTCCAACACTCGGGTTCTTCGGATACGAAGGCTCACCTCCTATCCATACACAACTGTTAGCATCAGAAACGCTCAGCATATGACTCTCTTACCTGTCACCTTCATCGACACGCTGCTCGCTTTCACGTTTTGACATTTTCTGAATCTTGGTCAATTCCAACTGTCGGCCGAAGGATGTTGACTTCTTATCACCAAAACGCAAAATAAAGTTTAGCAAAAACAAATCAATATTTTCAAATTCCATTCGTAATACTTGCTATAGCAGTTGCGATCATCACCTCCTCGTTCACCATGCAGCAGCAGTTGATTGATCCGCGTGTTCACTTCTCCGCCTCGTTCTCCACCTTCTCATACCCAGCTCGTTGTGCTTCTTCGTCACGTGCACGCCCAAACCCTTGAAATTGCGGCGCGAATGCATGCTGGCAGGTGACGCTTAACGTCGCGCTGTCCTTCTTGTCCTGGCTTGCTAGTCTTTGGATGTGTTTGCCTTCCACTTATCGCACTAATAACTTATACCAGCTCGCCGGTCAGTACACTTTTTCGTACTTACTCGCAGACTTCTTACGAGCAGCGCGACCTCTGACATATTATTTATGGATGCCCTCCATTTGATTTGCTCCCCCATCCCGTGGTAAATCACGGTGAGACTAATGCTTACACTGCGACGAACCGGACAGAGCACATAAGAGACCCACTAATGAGCGTCGCAAATCGTCTACTAAAAGCTGACACTATAGGTAATCATTGGTTTGCTGATACAAAGGCGACTCTTTCAAGATTTTATTAAAAGTTGACCTCATTTTATTGACTGTTAAAACCTTCGCGGTGGGTATTCTTTTTGACCACCTGTCTAAGAGCTGGAACAGCCGCTGTTGAGCGTTCTTATAAGGGGGTACATTTCGACCGAAATCGCCCGCGGGGGTGCCATGCTAGTTCATTGACCCTAACCCATTCTGAAACTTTATACAAGGGTTCTCTAAAATGAGGTACAAAGTAGTGGAAAAAGATTAATAGCCATTTGATTAAAGGGGGGCATCGCCACAATAAGCTGCATGTTGGCACCAAGTCAGCGTGGCAAGCCTAACGTGGTCCACCATGAAGCCAAAACCGTCAATTGACATCTCACAATTTGTGAAGGCCGTTTTATTAGGGGACCCGGGTGGTGGACCCGGGGGGGTTCTTGGTTTAACGATGTAAGAAGGCAATTATGATAACCTTTTTGCGGGTCAAATACGGGTCAGGTCAGACTTAGCTCTATCCAAGTACACGCCAAGATTTTACCCTAGCTCTACTCTTGCCAAACATTGGTACTCATGAGGATTGAACTTCATGGTTAGTCAGTCCATTAGTAGGACACTCGCGCGTTGGCTCTCGTCTGCGGACTTAGACGGCGCGGCGGGGGGCCCGCCCCTCTCTCGCTTCGCTCGGGGGGGGGGGGGGCACCGCTTCGCGGCCTGCCCCACTTCTTGCGCCTTACGCTAAGTCCTTGACTCGGCCAGGCACGGTGTCTGATTTAGATTGTAGCTCCTTGTTGGACTCAACTACTCCGGCTACGCGCCGACCATTGCAGACCTCCGCTGAGCTCCGGTTGCAAACGGTCTCTCTAAGCCCTCATGTGGCCTTGATTCTAAGTACCATCGTTTTGGTAAAAGTTCAAAAGTGCTCGGTAAGACCTAAATGTGACCTGACTCGTATATCAAAATAACATTGGCTATAGCTTAAAAAAAGTATACATGTAAGTTGATTAACTGGTGTATTTGTTGTTGTAACAGCAGTCCAACCTCAGGGCAAACATCATCGTTGTTGCCCTTGGGTCGGACCGAATTTCTTCAAGTATTTAAAAAGTATTAATACGCCGTCTAGCGGTGGTGACAATGGCACCAAATTACCGGATCCGGTACTGAATACACTACAACCGTAATGAAAGTTCCTGCTTCAAAGTCTGTATTGTACGATCAGATACTGGTAGCTCCTCAAACCACAGTAAGATTATGTAGCACGAAGGTTACTCTATGACATCCACTGGCTGGAGGTTCCTGGAACAACTGTGATTGTTACGCGAATGTTACTCCATGACATCCACTGGCGGAGCAGCATCGATTGTTACGCGAATGTTACTCCATGACATCCAAAACCCATCGCTAATCGACAGTTCTTCGAACTGCGAATGCTCAAATAGTCCACGCTTTTTTTTCTAAATACCCGCCGGCACACCAAGAAGCGAAATATTGGCTGAAGTGCTGGTCTCGACGCGTTTTGCTGTAGTATATGTGAAGCACTTACAATGCGATTGTACGTGCCCAATACGTTGGTGATAGTGAACGTGACGACCGATGAATTAACTATTTCGTGAACGCGCCATATTATAAAAAAAGATACGTATATTCCTGACGGAAGCCCCAACCCTGGTGTAAGATTGTTAATGCCAAATCCAATCGCTGTGTAGCGGGACCCAACATTTTGAATTTTCAGCCAGTCATCGCTAATTAGGGTTAGGTGTAATTTATTCCAGCTTATCTCTGGAATTGTCCTGCATTCACCAATTTCCGAGATAAGCAACAATACTAAAATCAAGTCGAAGTTTCATTATCGTATAATAGACTTTTGTTCCAGAATGCACTTCACGTTGAAGAGATTGCTGCGGTTGTATACTAAATTTAGACTAAAAGTTGGCGATGGAGCGGTCTTGCAACGGACCATTTTGCATTTACGCGCGGGCTTCACACTGCGTGAAGATATGCGGAGAGCTGCACGGGGTCTGGACACCCCGCTGGCGCAATTGGGCAAGAGGTCGCGGCGGAGAAGATGTTTGAGGAGTTCCTCACTTCAATAGGATTATCAAAAATTGATTTAGATGATATACATAAAGCTCGTAGTGAACTACCTAGTCTCCCAACCCAGAACATGTACTCACTGCTAACAGCTTTTCGATTTACATACAGACAAAGAAAAGCAGCAAGGCTAGAGCGGTAGATGGCCTGCTGGTAAAATCGACAGCGCTAGGATATTTTTCGCAAGTCGTGAACAAGTCGTGAACATGCTTCTCGAGAGCTAAACCAATTTACTTGGTGACTCTAAGAGCATCGCCTAAATTTCGAGACAAAATAGCCAGTTGTATTGAAGAGAGAATTTGCGCGCGAATGAGCAAGCCAATGACGCTCCCGGGTGTATGTGGAGGATCTAAGTTGGATATCTAGTTACGAAATACGACGTCGCCACTGGCTTGAAGCCTGTACATGATGCGGCTCTATTGACTATGATGTGGCATACGTTTGGGAGAGCTGTAGATACATGCTTTGCACGTAAAAAACAGCCCTCGAATGCAGCTTCCGGTGAGCTGTTCCTACACATAGCCCCTATCAAAACTTTTGTGGTTCAAGGCGTCTCAATATACAAGGCTCCAGATATATGGCAACAGTGTATGCTTCACGCTTTCAGGTTGTTGTTTATCTGCTACGACGAACCCTCCGAATACTTGTTCCCATTGGCACCTAATTTCGCAGATTCCGACCTTCCTGGTAACCAACCGTAATCACAAGACGAAGCTGTTCTGTACTGGGGTAAACTGTTAAAAGAAGGAAGCAGCAAGTCAGAGCCACCTCAAAAGTGAGAAAGGAAAAGACCAAACATCTCAAGTTATATTACCGAGTTCATAAGGGATTCACTGAAGTCGATGCCGCCCGCTCTCAGCCAAGACGGCGACGCCAAATATGACCAGCCACTTCATTCGCCGTGGTGCCGCTGCGTACACTAATGCGTCGCCAAAGCTGGCGATACAGTGGATTTCCACTCGCGGGGCTTGGCTGTTAGGGTCTTCAACCAAGGCGTTTGCATACATTGGAACGACAACAAAGGGGATCAGAGCGTAGCCAAAGTGTTCGCTGGGTACCAGGCTCCAGATCTACCTGTAGCAACGCCGACGATTCGTGATCTCCAGCAGCGTTTGACGATGCTCGAGTTTGGCCAGCTTGTAACCCTTCGAGGCGAGCCCCACCGCCACGTACTTGGTTTCAGGATGCCCGGTTTAATGTCGCATTGGATGTCATTGATCGCACGTTTGCATCGCTTTTAACCCTTTCGCGAGGAGCTGTACTAGCCTTTACTTAACTATAGTATACAAGGTCAAGTCAAAACACCCTTAAAAGGCGCAAAATTCGCCCTTTAACGACACTACGGTACTACTACAAATCTTCTTTTCGTTTATGTTATGTACTTGAATGAGTCCATAGGTGATGCAAATCGTACCTAGTTGACTAAAAGATCGCAAAATTCGCCCTTTTACATGGATATACTTCGTACTTACTTGAAAAATGTGGAAAAGGGCGAAAAAATGAGCCCTTGCGCCGCGAAAGGGTTAATGCACCTGGCTACGGTTCGCAGCGAGATCGAAAAACGCCAGCAACTCGTTCGCATCGCGCTACATGTACGAGTTTCAGCGCGGTATCGCTGCCACCAACGCTCGTCTTGGCTCCTGCGTTACGATAAGCACATGCTGTGAGTGGGGAGCTCACTGGCAGGCAGCAAACCACGCGCAGCTTGGTAATGCTGTCGCTGGTAGCGACACACAGCTGTCGTCCACCCTTGAAAACCTTTTGGCCCAGCTTGTTAGCATCAGCGAGCGACTTGGTCGCCTTGAAGATTCGCAAGCGCGGATGCAGGGGCAAACCGTGGGGAATACTCCAGACGTTCCAACGCTCACCCAGATACCTGCTGCTGTTGAGGTTACCATTCCATCTTCAGTGTCAGTGTCCACTCTTGCTGGATGCCTGCTCAATTGGTACGCTAATCACATCTGGCAAACGGTTAAAGGTAAGAAGGAGCAAAACCAGCGTGCAGAAGCAAAGGCGGCAGTGAACATTATGATGGTACTGTACCAGAAGCCGTTTCAAGTCCCAGCGGAGCCTCCAGGAGCTGACGCCACTACTTTCCAGGTCTGGGAGCTGGCGCTCAAGATGGACACAAACGCGAACCAGAGGCTCCATGTCTTCGACCAGAAAAACCAACATGCAAAGCTTCGTCACTTCGAAAGGGCTGGCGTCTGCTGCGTACGTCGCATCCTGACGGGTATCGCTCGCTTGGTGCTCTGAATCATCCAGTGCTTCTGCAGTTGACGCTTGCACACCTGCGTCGAACCTGTGGATAGCAGACGACCTGGCTTGACATGAAACTGGGCAGCATAGTACAACAAACACCAGCGTACAGCAGCACTGTATACACATCAGCATCAGCACCAGCAAACGACAGCACACCACATACCACAGTGCAGCAAATAGCACAGCAATCAGTACAACCAACATAATAAAGCATATAAGAGACCACACACAACACACACCGCACATAAGCACACACAGAACGCAACATGTTACAGCACACAGCACAGTAGCCACAAGCAGCAAGTGCACACCACAGCATTTAGATTCACCGCATCGCACACGCATGCCACCGCACAGCAGATAGCATACACACAGCACAGACACCATACACGCAGCACAGCACCGACACCATACACACAGCACCGCATACAACTATTTGCCCCCGGCTGGTGTTAAAGCAGCGACCTGGAGACGTAGACTCCCGCTCTGCCGCTGAGCAACGGGGGCGTTGGGGTCGGGGAGGGAACGCACCGTGGTCTGCGTCTGGAGTCTGGGACTGGAGGCTTGAGGGTCACAACTGAAAATCGCTGAATGAATAGCGAAGAAGACTGTCGCAAGGTAGCCACCGATTTGCAAGCATTTAATTGAAATACACACGTGTCAATTCATTTAATTGCATTTTGAACTTATGTACTCTCATCCGGAATGAATAATCAAACCCTGATTGGACAGATTTGATCCGGAATGGCTCGGTCATTCCGTATGGCGACCATCCGGACTCCTGTCCGGAATCTGCCATTTACTGTTATCCTTGTATTGTATAAAATGCAGCCTGATAAGATACGAACGGGGGCATTTTGCCCTCTTTCATAAATTACGTACTCGTGCAAATTCTCAGCAAATCATTTTAGTTCAAGTAGAAAGAACAATAGTCGTCTTGTCCACGAACAACATACAACCAAAAGGAAGCATTTTGTCCTCTTTGAGAGGTAAGTTTTTCCAGGCGAAGACTCCCCGTTCCCATCGGACCCGGAAAAGTAAGCGCTTCATTCCCAAAACCATGTTCTTGGCGGCCGTCGCAAGGTCAACGTAAAACCTGTTATATTTATTATATCCATTATACGTTTAGTGACACTGGAATAATGCATTTTAGATACGACACTCACCGTAAATGCAGATGGGACGGAAATGTCGACATGTGGCCACTAACTGAGGGGTATGTGGCGCAACGCATTCAACGCCAAAGACGACGACATACTGGACCTTTTTTGCAGCGCTGCATGTTGCGCACTCTATGTGAAGATGGCGACAACCAACACAAGCTTCCTCATCTGGGGAAGGACTATTTGCGGAGAAGAGGGATGTTACTAGAGTACTCGCGGCCAAATTACACTTTTATGATCAGGTGAAGACTATGCTTGAAGCAGTCAATTGACCAAGTCTAGTTTCTTAAGTAACGAGTAGTTACATACCATCCCAACATGATAGAAACGGATTTACCGGGATTACCAACTAGCATCGACCTATACAACATCATTAATAATTATATCCATCATTTCTACCCAGAGGTAGTACTTTAGAACAAAAACTACACCAGAATATTTTTCGGTAACATACCTCTTAAAAATACTCCTTGGGAATTATCTGGCCTTGTTTCGCCGTGTTTATGAAAAACAGGCGTATCCTCGTTCGTTTTATACTATATTTTAAATTGTAATCAATCTATTAACTATACTTGCTTCTTGGCCTTGGTATCTTCGTGCTTAAAATATAAAATCCAAAAGCTATAGTGAATCGTGCGCGAAAATAACGTTTTTTTTAATTTATGTTCTTCGAATGTCTCGCCTGCCACGTGACAGGAACGGAAGGTCATGCGGTTGCAAGTTAGCGTTCCTGTCTTGTTGGTAAAAATGTGTTCGACAAGACCGAGTTCTTCGTTCAATTCTGAAGACTGGACACAGACGACGTGCTTTTTGTCGACGCCATGGTTTGAAACAATCAACATGGCCGACTCGGAGTCAAGCGCATGCCAGGGTCGTTCGTGATTGCTCGAGCTTGGAAATACCGAGTGAAGTCGATGGTGACTTGCAACGAAATGGGCACGAAGTTCGAGAACAGCAGCATATACGCCAGGAACAGCCAAATGTAGTCCACGAGAGTACTATCCCGAATATCTGTAGGGATGTACGGATTGCGCTGAACGCTGGGAGAGTTCACGAGCTGCGACTCAACAACCACCGCAACAATCAAAATGGCGATTTGCACGATAACGATCCAAATGGTGACCTGGTTAATGAAGTGGCTCAGCCAGCTCGACTTGATCGGCGTCTCGGAAGCATTTTGACGCACTCGAGTATCATCTCCGGTGTAAATGACGACACCAACGACCCAAGGTGTGTCTTTAAGATGCGTGCCACGCAACAATACGTGTGAAATGTCCAAGCTTGCTGAAAGAGTATCCGATAAAACCAGAGATCCCTTGAATTTGTCGATGCACCGCGTCGGAGGTTCACACTCGACGCGAATCGTGGATAACTGCGAAGTTGCTTGAGGGCTCAACTGCCGTCCATCGCTCGAAAAACAGTCACGATACGGTGGCCGACACAACTCTGGATGCACGAAACGAGGTTTGAGAGATGAATTCACCGTCAAGGTTTGCCGTCATCACGTAACACTCTCCATTTGGTAAGCCCGATGCGATCAAAGCCACATCGGCCGGTAACTCTTCATTCTCTCCAACTCGAACTAATTCCCCTACCTTCAACTCTTCGCACGTTCCCGGTTTGAACGCGTTTGCTTGTTCACTTGAAAAGTCAACTTTCGTATTTGCGCTTGGTTTTGATCAGCATCCGCTCGATGGCGCTGTATGTCCTCCATGATGTCTCGAACGCCACTAACCTCGATAATAAACATGAGCGGGACGATCATCGTGGGCACTCCGTTGGAAGATGTGACTTGTGGCAGTAATTGCAGCACTGTGATCACGAGGAAATAGACATTGGAGAACCGCGTGAACTGCTTGAACATATTTTTCGGGAGAAAGTTGTACGGAGTGTAGATAGCAGTTTTGACAGCATTCAACGGGAACGTTTGAGATTGTTCGTTGGTACCGACAATTACCGAGCGAAAAGAAGTATCACTATCCTGGAATTCCTTCGGTGTTGGTTTAGAAGACAGAACGATGTGGCTGATGCTGCTCACAAACGAATTGGACGACATGTCTTCACCTTGGAGCAATTCAAACTGCCGGGAATGCGTTCGACTCCGATGATGGAGAAAGAGTACAATCGAGTCGAAGTGAGGACATGCACACTCGACAACCAATTTGCTGCAACTAGAGTGTGCAGCTCGATATAACTAACGGTTCTTGGCGGACCGCCAGATATAGGGCAAACGCTCGCATGGGTTCGTGAAAGTCCTGTATTTCAAGTGCAAATAGTTTAGTGTTGCCGTTTTCAAGGTGTGACGGATATGGAAATTGAAAGTCTACATTTGGTTGAATCGATGGGAGGCAGCGACAGCAAACTGAGTGCCCAGGCACAAGCTCAACAGGAAGAGAAATATGCTCTCCAAATGAAAAATCCGGCGGTGGCTGCAGCGATGGAGGCACTCGAAAGTAATAAAACCACTATTACATGGGAACTGATCATACACTCACTTGTATTGGGTGCATTTTTAGTTGACAAAGCAACTACCGGTCTCAAGTTTTACCAACTCTTCGCTGCGATGGATACTGAGTAAGAATTAATACGCGTATGAACATGAACATGAACTTGAAATGTGCCGTTGACAAGTGCTGCTTATTGCAATCAGCGGAAGTAAGTCAATTGATCTGGAGGAGTTCCACCGCTTTTTCGAGCTTCCACATACGGCATTCTCCGATTTGGTTTTTAGTAACCTAGGAAAGCAGACTCCTGCTCGCGGTGTGGCGTTTGATGGTAAGGGAATTGCTATAAACTTTACTAGGACGGTGCTAATGTTTTGCTCTCTGCTGACAGATTTCGTGTTAAATCTGTGGAACTTTTGCACAATGTCCCCACGAGACATTTACACACACGTCTTCCGTCTTTATGGTACGTTCAGTCCACAGTATGTAGCTACTATCCGCAAAGTAAAACCTCAAACATTTTCGGTGGCTCATACAGATGATGACCACAACGGAACCTTGGACGCTGCCGAGTGTGAAAGCCTCTTCCGACTTCTCTATCACACGGACACTCTTCCTAGTATCGTGAAGAGTCAGCTGAAGTCAATGACTTCTAATGATGACGGAGTAATAACTCTTGGTTCGTATTGATCTGTTCAAGACGGACATCGAACAGCAACTGACTATGCTTTTTGTCTCTTTGAAGACGCTTTCCTGGCCATCTGTACAAGCAAAACCAACCTGTTCAAACCAATTTTCGATCTCCAAACTCGAGCTCGCACGAAGGTAAGGAACATGTTTTGCAAGGTGACGTAGAGATAATAAAGTTCACCGGGTTTCGTTGTGGACCAGAGTCTCGGAGTAAATTATTGGTCAAGTGTCAGCAAGAAACGGGCAAAGTTGCTTAAAGGCGACAAAGACGTATTTGAGGTCGCAAACAGCCTTCTGGCTACCCAGCGCCAATCAGGAAGTGCTGCACCTCGATCTCCCACCAGGCCAGTGAGCCTAAGTCGTAAGATGTCTTCAACCACGGCATCTCCAGTGAAAGAAGAGCAGATTTCCACCAAAACGTCAGATGACACCACAGTCACGTCTGAGATAGACGACAAAAAGTCTCTTGATACGTGGATGCACGTTGAATCTCAACGTGAGCCTCTGGTCCAGGCATACTTGACTGCTTTCAGTCAACTGTTCGTCACCGAACAGCAACTGAAGGAGAAAACCAAGCAGACGTCAGCAGCACCGGGGCATGATCAACTCTTGCTTGACCTGCGCTACAGCGTAGCGGTCTTGACAAAGAGTAAGTGTCTGTCAGTATTTCCTAGCGTACCTCACGTGAGTTGAACAATTCTGTGATGTGAACGTCGTGCAGGGCGAGATGAGGCTAAAAGTGCTCTGGAGGAGTTGTGGGAGCAAGAGCAGTTGTCTCTCATAGCTGAGCGTCACGACACCGTCACAACTCTAGTCAGAGGCATCTCGACCAAGACCCTCCACAAGCAAACCGGCAAAAAGGTTCGTGCCGTGTTCTGCCAAGTAGCTTGACCTGCTTTCACAAACTTACACACGCATCTCAAATGGCAGTCTGCTGACAAGGTCGTCAGGAGCTTCACACAGAAGAAGTTATTGGCCGAAGAGAACACCATCCGAGGTCGTTTCAGTGAGCGCTGGCAAACTCTGGAACGTGCTGCAGAACTCCGAGCTCAGCGAGATCTCGAAGCATCCAGAAAAATAACTAAACCCGGTCGCTAGCAAAGCAGAGCACCGTCAAATTCCAAAACAAATACAAAATATCTAAAAATGTGGTGCTGGCTAAGAAGAAAGTGGCGTCCGATGGCGTTTACCGCTGTTGCGTGGCTGCAGCCAATTTCCGTGAATGCCTCCATGGTGAAGCGGTTTAGCAGCCGAAACATGCCAATCGAGTCGTTCGACGCTGCGGCTCGACGGAAAATGCGCTCCAACACCACCAAATGACGTTGAATAGTGTTCGTCATGGAATCTCGAAGAGCTCTCATGGTGAACAAGTTGCTGGCAGTCTTCCGTTGACGGTACCATTTCTCATCATCCACCGCGAAAATGCCTTCTCCGAACAGGTCACGTAGGTACTCACTCTTCTTTGGGCCCTTGGGGAAGTTGTCGAATTGGTTCTTGAAAACATCCTCGAAAGCCTCCGGTGTTGACAACAGTGTCATATCGGGCGTACCCAACGATTGAAGCAGGACTGGTTCACCTTTTGCTTCTGCACACAAACTCGTGATCCAGTCGTGGCGAATTGGGAGGTTGTGGAGGATATCCAACGTGTTCCCAATCAATGGTTTAGTGGTCGAAGGTCGCAGCACCTTGCGAGTACCAAGTTGTTTTTCACCATTGGAGGCCGACAACAAGTACCAGGCCAACGGGAGAGCAACTAACCCACTCAACGCAGCAACCGCCACGCTGGGCGAGAGCTTGTCGGCCATACGATCGACGGTCAGCATCTTTCTTGAGCGTTTGCGACCTTGGCCGAGAAAACTGAAAACTCGAACGTGTGCGACCAGCCCAGGCTGGACTATACGTGCTGAAACACGGAAACCGCAGCAACCCATGGCGACATCCGCCTTGGATGTGGATCATCGTACAGCAGCCAAATATCAAGCAACCTTTACGCTAGATTGGTCTCACATCATCCTTGCTTACAAGCTGATGTCGTGAATGGAATCTTCAGGCTAGTCAACAGCATATCGTACGCGGTTTCTTTCAGATGAAGCTGCTCGCGTGAAGTTCGGTCAGTAAACCTGCCACCACCAACCTCTCGTTATTGAGGAAACGCCAAAAGACCTGGTACATATGAGTTCGCCCACATTTCAACCGATGTGCATTCGCCTCGACGCTTTTCAAAGTCCCACATAGCGATGAAACACTTGAAAGCCGTCGTCTAATGCAAAGTTCATTTCGTTGAGCGAGCCTGGTCTTTTATCTACTTGCTGGGCACTACCGACTGAACGACCTACAGTCTTGCAACGCCTTACTTCTCGCTGCTCTGGCGCCAGGCGTCCACGAGCGACTTGAAAATGCCGTCCTGCTTGCGCTGCAACTCGGAGGGCGACCCGAACTCGGCCACCGAGCCCTTCTCCATGACCAAGATGCGGTCCGAGTCCAGGATCGTGTTGATGCGGTGCGCGATCGTGAGCGTCGTGCACTCACGGAACTCCTCGCGGATACTCTGCTGGATCTGTCGGTCCGTCTCCGGGTCGATCGACGCCGTCGCCTCGTCCATCAGGATCACCTTCGACCGCTTCAGCAGCGCGCGAGCAATGGACAGCAATTGCCGCTCGCCCACACTGAAGTTCGAGCCCTTCTCGTCCACGACGTCGTCCAGCGACGTGACGGCCTTCTGCAGCGACGCACGCTTCACGGACGTCCAGATCTGCTCGTCCGAGAAATGGTCGAACGGGTCCAAGTTCGAGCGCACGGTGCCCGAGAACAGCACGGGGTCCTGCGGGATAATGGCGATGTTGGAGCGCAAGTCGTGCAGCCCGATCTTGCTGATGTCCACGCCGTCAATTGTGATGGAGCCTGCGTCCAGCTCGACGAGACGCATGAGGCCGACGATTAGACTGCTCTTGCCAGCACCCGTGCGGCCGACAATACCCACCTTCTCCTTCGCGTTCACGCTGAACGTCAGTCCGCGAAGCACGCGCGGAAGTCCGGGACGGTAGCGTAGATCGACACGGTTGAAGCTGATGGCACCTGCCGTCGGCCACTCGAGACTGGGCTTCTGCGCTGCAGTACTTTCAAGAGCAGCTTCCGTCGGCATCTCCGTGTACGTCTGGATACGCTCCACAGACACCATTTGCGTCTGCAGTTGGCTGATCATACGCACCGTCCAGTTAAGCGACTGCGTCACAGTGAAGGCATAGGTCAGAGAGACACCGACCAGTCCTGCAAATGCTGTGCCCTGGGCGGCATCCGTGCCATGAGCCACAACAGCCGAAAGAGCAGCAGCGGCCGCAATGCACGTTCCAACAAACTCCAGACGCAAGGCCAGCCAGCAGTTGATCGTGAAGTTCAGGAAGTATGCGCGCTGGTTCTTGTCCAGCAGGTAATTGTTGTGTCCGATGAAGTTGTTCTCAACACCGAAAGCACGGATCGTCGAGAGCCCATCAAGCGTCTCGGAAAGCAAAGCGAAGATCGGGGAGCGACTAATCGAGTCCAGACGCTGCAGCTCACGGGAAGTCTTGATGAAATATCGCTGGGAGCTGTAGTATCCAACGAGAACCGGCAGCAAAATAACCATGAACATGGGAGTGATGTACGAGACCGTGATCAAAGTAATCGCCACGGCGACAACAGTGTTGAGAAGCATAGAAACAGTGCCCGGAATCGACTCGTCCAGCGTGTAGATGTCCTTGGACATGCGGTTCACAATTCGGCCGAGCGGCGTCGTGTCGAAGAACGAAGTGGGGGCGCGCAGAATGCGCTCAAGTAGCTTGCTAAAAAGCAAGCGGCTTGCGTGAAGAGATCCGATATAGAGGAGGACAACGCGAATGAACAGCAGCACAGCGTACGCCAGGTTGATCAACATGTACACGTACACGTAGTACATCTGAGAGTCCGGGTACTTTGCAGCTTCCTCCGACCAGTACGAGATCCACACCGTCGCCAGCAACGTAAGTCCTTGAGCAGCGAAGAAGCCCAGCACGACCATGAAAGCCGCACACATGCCTCCGAACGCGTTTATCCACACACGATAAACCGCCCACGACACATCACCCACAGATCGATCCTCCTCCACCATCAGCTGACCTTCATTGTCAATCGCCTGGCTGTCATCGCTTCTCGTCGAGGACACCCGCGAGCGGCGGTGCATGCGGCTCTCACTCGACTTTCGACGGCCCGTGATTGCCAGCTCTTCGTCGTCGCTCGGGTCGGCCGACTCGTCCTCAGCAGAATCCGCCGATGTCGTGTTCACGTCGTCCTCTTCCTTCTCGCTCTCCACGTAGTTCGACACCATCTGAGCCAACAAGCTCTTGTTCGCCATCAACTTCTTGTACGATCCGTGCTCTGCGATTCTTCCGTCGGCAATCACCGCGATCTGGTCGCACTGACTCACGAAGCTCAGCGAGTGCGTCACCAGCACCACTAACTTGTCCTTCAGTGTCTTCTTGATGCACTCGTTAAAAATGTCCGCGCCGACGTGACTGTCGACTGCAGACAGAATGTCGTCCAGCAGGTAAATGTCAGTGTCTTGGTACACGGCGCGAGCGATGGCAACACGCGTACGCTGTCCGCCACTGAGGTTGATACCCTTCTCACCGATCTCCGTGCGGTCTCCAGCCGTCAGGATACGCAGGTCCTTCTTTAGAGAACTCACGCGCAGAGCTTCCTCGTACTTCTCGGCGTTGAATGGCAGGCCAAATGTGATGTTGTCGCGCACAGTCGCGTTCTGGATGAAAGGCTGCTGCGAGACGTACGACACCGAGCCGCGGATCGCCACCGAGCCCGAACTGCAACGAGCATCGCCCAGGATGCCGGCCAGCAGCGTCGACTTGCCACTGCCCACGTGGCCCACAATCGCGTGCAACTCGCCCTTCTTGGCGGAGAAGTCGATGTGACGGAGCGTGGGGCCCTCGGCAACGGGCGTCACCGGAGCGTCTTCAACCTTCTTGTCCTCGGTCTTCTTGCCATCATCTGCCGGAGGGGCTGCGTCCCACTTGAAGTCGGCACCCTCCACCGAGATGCCCACCTCCGTCAAGTTGCCCTCGCCCACCTTCGTGCGCTCCTCTGCCAGGAAGTAGCTGCGCAGACGGTCGAAACTCACGCTCGCCTCCACCACGTTGTTTAGCACCTGCGGCAGCATGAACAGCGGGAAGCGCAGGATGTTGAAAAGCGCCAAACTCGTCAACGCCGTGCCCACGTCCAGCGTGTGGCCCAACATCACGTACGCGCTGAACGACACCACGGTCACCAGCGACGGCACGAAGCTGAAAATGGTGTTGGACCCGCTGCGCGCGAACACGTACGTCCGGAGACGCGCCAGCTCCTCGTCACGGAACTTCATCACGCGCTGGCCGAACGAGTTCTCCCACGCCTTGAGCTTCACCACCTTGATGCCCGACAGCACCTCGACGCAGATCTTGATCCGCTCGTCCTTGACCTTCATGAGGCGCTGCTGCAGCTTGCGCATGGCCTTGGAGATGACTGTCATCAACGGGATGATGAGCAAAATCACGACTACGCCAGCGAACGTGGCGACGCCGATCTGTTGCCACAACAGGAAGCACGACACGATGATCTGGAACGCCGCGTACCACACGGCGTGCAGGTACGGCGTCATGTCCTGCAGCCGCTGGGCGTCAATGGACATGAGGTTGGTGATCTCTCCGGACGTGCGCTGCTGGCGCGCCGCGGCTGACAGCACCAAGGACTTATCGAACACGGCCGTGACGATGGCGCTGCGGAACTGCATGCCCGTCTCGTAGCAGTAGAAGAAGTACTGGCGCAGTGCAAAGGACTGCACCACGCCCGACACGAAGATGACGCCGGCGTACGTGAGCCCTTCCGACAGCGGCGCCGTCGGGTCGCTCAGGTACGCGATGATGTCCTTGATGATCATGGGCCCCACGAACTGCAGCGAGTCGTGGATGAGCTTGAGGAAGCCTGCGACCACGAACTTGAAGCCGAACGCGCGGCCGAGCGCCCACACGAGGCTGGGCTTGTTGGAGCGCGTCTGGGCGTCCCACGCGTCCGCGAACTTCTTGGACACGTTGGCCGCGCGGTTGTGCGGGTCCAGCTGGAACAGGTCGTCGCTCTCGAGCGGCCGCTCGTTGCCGAGCTTCATGAGCGGCGTGACCCACGAGAAGAAGACGTTGCCCAGGCAGCCGGCGAGTTGGGACGGGTAGCGGTCGCCCAGACCGGGTGCGTCGACGGGCACCCACGAGGCTGTGGGTTTGTTGGTCGCGTCGCCATTGTGCACGACCGTCACGCCCTGCAGCAGCGGCTTGCGCTCCTCGTCGCGATGCTTGGAAGGCGCCATGGCGTCCGTTACGTGCGACTCGAAGCTTGGATCGCTTGCCACCTACAGCGCCGATTGGAGACTGACGTCGGATAGCCAGTGGTGGACCACTTCAAACGACTCTGCAACTTGGACATACGTAATCTTTTAGGAGGAAAGTAGGAGGGTATATGATCGGGTTGATGATTACGTGGGCGAAATGGATGATGGTGCCGCCAACACTCCTACCTGCGTACATGTAGTGGTTGAACGGATGGAGCAGGGATGTACTGTACTGTACGCAACACATTGGAGGAGCTCTGCTGCATGGAGCGAAGTTTGGTACCAGCACATGTATTTTACTTGTGCTTGAAGCTCAAGTCTCTTGTTGGAGCCTCCAACTAAGAGACTTCACCTTTCACTGGTCTCAACGCCTTAGCGTCGATGTCATGACAGCAGGACCATCTTTTCGCTCTCTTCCTAGTCCCCTTGGGACAAAATGTACGCGCAGCACCATTGCAAGTTGTCCGCCAAGTTGAAGTGGCATTTCGCTGTTAGAGCATTCTGGTGTTGCAGGTCTTCTGGTTCTGGTGTTGCAAATTCCCTCGCTCTGGCAGCTGAGACCGTCAGACTTCAACGAGGAGCTTCGCCACGTTCTCGCGTTTGAGCACAATCCAAGTCGCGCTCAAGGACTCAAGTCACCGCCATTAACATGTTGTCGGTGCCTTTGCTTCGTGAGAAAGTCTTGATTGGAGTGGGAGGTCTTCTCCTGGTCTCCACTGTCGTGGTTCTGCTCAAATCTCACTCGGAACGTGCTGAAAGTGATTCCAAAGACCCGCAGCGCAAGACCCGCCGTCCAGACTCGACGCTTCCACTGTTAGAGAACACGTTGGACATGATCCGAGCCGCTCGCGACGGAGACATCCACGACCGCACTGTTCTCACGTGCGCAGACTTCAAAGCGGAGCCTGTACTCGTTCGGTCCATTGGAGTCCCCGACCAACTCGTCGTCTCCACGCCGGAAGCTTTCGAAGCGGTCCTCAAACACCAATTCAGCAACTTCCCCAAAGGTTCCTACATGTGTGAGAACTTGAGGAACCTCCTTGGCGATGGCATCTTCGCAGCGGACGGAGACAAGTGGGTGCACCAGCGGAAGACGGCGAGCAACCTCTTCACCATGCGAGCGCTACGAGATTCCATGACGGTTGTCATCCAACGTCACGCTGAGGTGTTGTATGCCATCCTACAGCGGGCTAGTGACAAGCAGGAGACACTTGATCTGTTCAAACTCTTTAATCGGTTCACGATTGAGGCGTTTGCAGAGATCGGATTCGGAGTGCACATGGGATGTCTGGATTCGGACGAGGACCATCCGTTCCAGAAAGCTTTTGACAATGCCCAACGCGCTCTGTTCTTGCGTTTCGTTCGCCCCGGTTGGTTCTGGAAGACGCAGCGCTGGCTTGGTGTGGGTTCCGAAGGTCAACTTCAGCAAGACATCAACGTGATCAACAAAACAGTGCTGGATATCGTGGAGAAGGCGGTTGCAAAGCGCTCGAATGGAAGCTGCGAAGATGGCGATAACTCTGGGAAGAATATCGTGACGCTGTTCCTTGATGGTGTCGGTGGTTCGACAAGTGCCGACTCCATTCACGTCGACCCGAAACACCTTCGCGATATTGTCGTGAATTTCCTCATCGCTGGGCGAGACACAACAGCGCAGACACTGGGCTGGTTCTTCCTCAACCTCACCAAGAATCCTGGCGTCGAAGCTGCGATTCGTAGTGAACTTGCGGAGAAATGGCCGAAACTTGGCAGAAATGAGGAGAACAATTCCGCTGCGATGATGCAAGATGTTGGTCAGCTCGTGTATCTCGAAGCTGCACTGAAGGAGACACTTCGCCTCCACCCACCCGTCCCAATGGTGCCGAAGTTTGTCGTGAACGACACTACATTGTCCGACGGAACTTTCGTGAAGGGGAATTCGATGATCCTTTTGGCCACGTACGTGATGGCGCGGATGCAGGAGGTCTGGGGTCCCGACGCAGAAGACTTCAAACCGGAGCGATGGATCGATACTGCAACGGGGAAACTCATCAACGTTTCTGCTTACAAGTTCGCGTCCTTCAACGCCGGTCCTCGAATGTGTCTCGGAGTGAACTTAGCCATGCTCGAAATGAAGTTGGTGGTGGCAGGTCTGCTGAGCAAATTCCACGTGGAGGTTCAGAGCCCGCAGGACGTGACGTACGATCTATCGCTGACTCTGCCTGTCAAAGGTGCTCTTAACGTGAAGGTGTCACCAAGTACGTTGCCAACCAGCCCGGACTTCGCTTGAGCTCATGTAAGACTTCACAGAGTGACGCAGACCAAGGCTAACCACTTCAACATGATCAATCACATCCCATCAACTTAATAATTGTCGTGCCAGGCGTTTGGTGAAGCGAGGAACCTCACAACAGAGGTACCGCTCAGTAGGATAGTTGCATTCGACGATGGCTTGACTCTCCCTTCTCATCGCTACGTGAGACTTTCGAATGGTGGCCGTGGCCGAACCTTCAACGATGTGGGAAGGGAGACCGCCAAACTCGAAAGTACCCGATAACACTCAAGTGCCCACCCACCATGTTGGCGGTCTCGTCTCTACAGGAAAAACTCTCTGTGAATGTTGCTGTAGGTGGCTTCGCAATCGCGTCCGTGGTTGTGTTTCTGATCAAGACGCTCAAGACCATGGAGGATTCGGTCAAGACACAACGCAAGACCCACCGCCCCGATACGACACTCCCATTGCTGCAGAACACACTTGACTTGGTTCGTCATGGACTGCAAGGTGACATGCACCACTACTTCCTGGAACTGGGCAAACAGTTCGACGCCGAGCCTGTGGAGATCCGGTCGCTAGGAGTTCCACTCAACTTCCTGTGCTACCAGCCTCAAGTGTTCGAGGACGTCCTGAAGACCCAGTTCGACAACTTCATCAAAGGCCCATTCAGCTGTGACAACATGAGAGACCTCCTTGGTGAAGGGATCTTCGCCGTGGATGGAGACAAGTGGGTGCATCAGCGCAAGACGGCCAGCAACCTCTTCACCATGCGAGCGCTACGAGATTCCATGACTTCCGCCATCCAACGCCACGCTCTTGTGCTGTACGACATTTTGCAACGTGCAAGTGAAAAACAAGAGACACTGGACTTGTTCAGGCTGCTCAACCGGTTCACGATCGAGGCGTTCGCGGAGATCGGCTTTGGCGTGCACATGAACGCGCTGGAATCGGAGGAAGAGCACACGTTTCAAGAAGCATTCGACCGAGCACAACAAGTTCTTATCATTCGGTTCTCCCGTCCAGGTTGGTTCTGGAGAGCTCAGCGATGGCTGGGCATTGGCATGGAAGGACAACTTCAGCGCGACGTTCAAGTGATTGATAAGACGGTGCTGGAGATTGTGGTGGAGGCGTTGGCTCAGCGATCAAGCCGTCGTGGTGACAATGCTGACAGCAAGCTGACCAAGAAACCAAGTGACATTGTGTCGCTCTTCCTCGACAGTGTCGAGAACGCGCCGGACGCTGACGAGCAGCAGTTTGACCCGAAGTACCTTCGCGATATCGTGGTGAACTTCCTCATTGCTGGTCGCGACACCACAGCCCAAGCACTGAGCTGGTTCTTCTTCAATCTATCGCAGAACCCCTACGTGGAAGCTGCGATTCGGAAGGAGACCGCAGACAAGTTGCCAGCCATTGAAGCGAACCGAGTCGGTGCTGTCCATACGACGATGGAGGAGGCAAGTCAACTTGTGTACTTGGAAGCTGCGTTGAAGGAGACGCTACGTCTTCATCCTTCCGTTCCGTACGAGATGAAGTACGCAGTTGAAAGCACCACGCTCACCGACGGAACTGTCATCCCCAAAGGCTCGACGGTCGGGTTGTGCACGTACGCGATGGCGCGTTTGCCTCAAGTTTGGGGTCCGGATGCCGAAGAGTTCAAGCCCGAGCGATGGATTGACCCCGCGACGGGAAAACTGATCCCGGTCTCCACTTTCAAGTTCGCGTCCTTCCTCGCCGGGCCTCGCATCTGCCTGGGGATGAACTTGGCCATGCTCGAGATGAAGTTGGTGGTGGTTGGTTTGCTAAGTAAATTTCATGTGGAGGTGCTCAACCCGGAAGACGTGACGTACGACCTGTCGTTGACTCTGCCAATGAAAGGTGCTCTCAACGTGAAGGTGTCGCCTGCCAACCTCTGGACCATCTCGGACTTTGCGTGAAGTGATCCGATGAGAGCTTCTTTTTGGTGTCTTGTAGGCTGTCAATGCACTCGAGTTGTCGAAAGCAAGACAGCAATTGTTCATAGTCATCTTCAGCACTTGTGGCAAAGTATCCTCCGTTATCCATAAACCGCAGCTCCGTTGGATGGAATGCACGCGCTCGGCTGAACATGTGCAGCTCTTCCCAGCTGGGATCACTGCGCCCTGCAAACGCAATGGTAAATGCAAGTCGAGCGTGGCAAGGAGTCAGAAGTGGCCGAACGCCACATGCCAACGCAAGAGGATGGCGGACCTCTCTCCGAACACCTGTACGTGGCCTCGACCACCACACGTTCGTTGGTCTCACTTATCAAACTTCCTGCTAGAACTCAAGCTGTTGACAATGTTGTCCATTGCTTCACTGAAGCTGGAGCATCCATTGTACCATGCACTGACCGTCTCGAGTTTTCTACTGCTGCCGATTGTTTTTCAATTGGCACGATGCTCCAGTTCCTCGTCGATTGAGTCGGAAGAGATCGAGGAGCGAACGGATTCCGAACCGGAGCGTCGAGATGCAGCGATACCTCCTTGGACACTTCCGATTCTTCATAACACTCTCGACTTGATCTTCGCACGCAATGGTATTCACGAATGGATCACCAGAAATTGTGAACGACTCGAAGGTAGACCGTTCAAGGTGAAAGTCTTGGGTTTGCCTGAAATGCTGGTGGTCTCCACTCCAGAGGCGTTCGAAGACGTACTCAAGAACCAATTCATGAACTTCCCCAAAGGCCCTCACTTGAAGGAGAACTTGCATGAATTGCTGGGTGACGGGATATTCGCTGTCGATGGAGTCAGGTGGGCTCACCAGCGTGATGTCGCTCGAGGGTTGTTCCGGATGCGTGAGCTTCGAGACTGTATGACGGAAGCAATCACTCGTCACACGATGGCTCTGCATGACGTTCTGAGAAGGGTATGCGCGAGGAACCGATCGGTGGACTTGCACAAACTGTTGAGCTGCTTTTCGACCGAAGCGTTCGCAGAGATCAGCTTCGGAATGAAGATGGATTGTCTTCGAGCTAACAAGGAGCTCCCATTCCAAGCTGCTTTTGACAGTGCTCAGCGAATGACAGCACTTCGGTTCGTTCGACCACGTTGGTTCTGGAAGCTGCAGCAGAAATTGGGCCTGGGGGCTGAAGATCAACTGCAGCTCGACATCAAAGAGATCGACGCTGCAGTGTTGAGTATTGTCCAGAGAGTTCTTGCCGACCGCGCGATGACTCCTGAAGACGGCGCACCAAGCAGCACGAATATGTTGTCGCTCTTCTTGGATATCATTGCGAAGTCACCAAAGACTGAAGAACAGCTCTACGATCCCGTATACCTGCGCGATGTGGTTGTTAACTTCCTCGTTGCTGGACGTGACACCACCGCTCAACCGCTGAGTTGGTTCTTCTACAACGTGAGCCAGAACCCTCAGGTCGAGGCCAAACTCCGTCGAGAAATCTACAAGAAGCTACCGGAACTCGTGACTTCGGAGTGCTGTGTGCCAACCCTCGAGCAAGTGAACAAACTCGTGTACTTGGAAGCAGTGATGAAGGAGACGCTGCGACTGCATCCTCCAGTCCCCATGTCTCCCAAATATGCTGTTCGTGACACGGTCTTGTCCGACGGCACTTTTGTCGCTAAAGGTTCAATGGTCTTGCTCCCCATGTACGCTATGGGTCGGATGGCTCACGTTTGGGGCTGTGATGCAGCCGAGTTCAAACCGGAACGATGGATCAACCCCAGCACGAACAAAATCATCAGCGTCTCGGCGTTCAAGTTCGTTGCTTTCAATGCAGGACCTCGAATGTGTCTCGGGACGACACTTGCAGGTTTAGAGTTGAAATTGGTAGCTGCAGCTTTGCTCAGTCGATTTCATATTCACGTGGAGAACCCCGAGGACGTCACACCTGCGTTCTCTCTAACTTTACCCGTCAAAGGCCCCATGAACGTGAGACTTGCTCGGGTTCAAGCTGCAGTAGCCTAATCTGTTGTATCACTTCTCAATAGAGACAACAATGGTGGAAAGTGACCCCAACTCGATGCAAGTACGAGCTCTAGGGCGGCGTCAAGTGGTGTATATGCACTCGCTCTCGTACCTGGAAGCACTCAGTCAACTGCCCGTGCACCAACAGCGAGAACGGATGACGTTGGCTTTGCTTCAAGCCATTTTTCCAGACGGACAACTCGCTCAGCACCTTCAACTGCTTGCACCAACGGTAGCAACCCGAGAAGAACTCGAACGATTTCATGCACGAGACTACGTCGATGCTCTCTACAAGTTCGGAGGAGGTTTGGCTCAGAAAAACAAACGATCATTGACCAAGAAAGGGGAAAATGGAGATCAACTGGAACAGTTCGGCCTGGTGGATGATGCCTACGTGCTTCCAAAGTTGTACGAGTATTGCTGCTACGTGGCAGGAGCAACGTTGACTGCTGTGGATGCACTGCTGCATCTAATGAGGAACCAATCTGTTGATCAAGGGGTGATGCCGCCCGTGGCTATTAATCTTGGGGGAGGAAGACACCACGCCATGCGCTCCCAGGCAAGTGGGTTTTGTTACGTTAATGACGTCGTACTTGGCGTGCAGCGACTGCTTTCCAGAGGCAAAGTCAAGAGTGTACTGGTACTGGACATTGACATTCATCATGGGGATGGAACCCAGGAAGCGTTCTACTACAGTGACAAGGTCACCACCATTTCGTTTCATCTTCGTGAGCTTGGGTTCTTCCCTGGGACTGGTGCCGAGATGGAAATTGGAGCTGGACGAGGCAAGTACAACAACGTCAACGCCCCGCTGCAGCGTGGGGTCACGGACCCGCAGTTCTTCGAACTCTTTCAACGCGTCGTGGGCAAAGCTGCCGAAACAGTGCAGCCGGAGGTCTTGGTGCTTGTTTGTGGAGTCGATACGCTCGCACACGACCCACTGGGTGGCTTCAACCTCACCAGTGACGGAGTTTCCGACTGCGTGGAGTTCGTGATGGCTCTGCAGCTGCCTGTACTGCTTCTTGGAGCTGGAGGCTACAGTGGAGTCGATGCCTGCAAAACCTTCTCAGCGATCGTTGCGACTGTCATCGACCAGCGCCAACATCTTCCGGATGAAATTCCCGAGCACGACCTCTATGAAGAGTAAGCACATTGGGGCGTGATTGCGTTTTGAGAATGCTGCTAACATACGTCTTCCACCAAACAGGTACCTACCTCACTTGCAACTCGGCACAACTTCGGTTGCTCATCGACTCAATCACAACACTGCAGCGAGTATACTTGCCGTTGGAGACCGTGCCGTTGCGACGCTGGATGAAGCTGCTTCGATCCGAAGTGCCAAACTGCACCAGGCCTCCCAGAAGCGCCCACGTGACTCAATTACGCGATAATTCGCCCATGCATTCGTTCCTGCATCGCCAACCTATGGCAGATGCACCGACCGGGTTCGCGAAAACGGTTTTGGGGCTGGAGGAGGGTGCAACGATCCTGAACGATTGAATGGGGGTGCATACTTGGCCTGGGTCGTTGGCTGACTTTGCTGAAGTGGGACTTGTGCTCGAGATTGTCGCTCTTGCTGGTGGTAAAAGTAGTTGTAGTTGAGCTGCGTCACGATCTCATTGACGTGGGGTGATGCGCCGTGCTTCTGCATGGCGGTGAGCATAACTACCAAGAAATGAGACTGCCGCTTGAACTCTTTTGCGCTTCTCGTCATTTCAGCGTGAAGTACGTGGAAGTCGGGACTGTCGAGCAAGCGAGCGTTAACCAACTTCTCATCGTCTGGATCCATGGTCGGATTAGAGCCTTCGTCATTTGTGCTCGAACTTCCTGGGAAATACTTGCGCATATTCCGGTCTACTGCACTTACGAACTCGTCAACTTGGCCAACAAACCGCAAAATATGGTTGAAAGTTGTAAGGATGTACTGGATCACCGTCGCGTGCTGCAAATAAAAACAAATAATATCACGTTGGCCCCTGTTTAGGTCCGGCAGGAAACAAATTGGCTGTAAAATACCTTGTCCAGAAGAAAGAAACGATTGAGCAAATAGTCAAGATACTGCTCATGAGTATCGTCCATCTTTCGAGCAAAAACATAAACCAACATCCATCAATAAATCAAAATTATGTACAGACGGCGTTTTCCGTACCTCGCGTAAGCTTCGTGAAGATTGCAAAATGTAGCGGTATTTAACCCATCCTTCGCTTGATACCTGTGGAGAGGCACTCAGATATGTAAACACACCAACAACTTCAGATTCCCAACATACTTGGTTGGTACCTGACTCGTGAGGTAGCTCAGCAAGCTTTTTGTGTAATGCAGCATATCTGCAACTTGAATGAGTAGCGGACGCAAATCCCCATCAATACTAAAAAACAACATTTACGTAACCATAGTGAGTTTTAATTTGCAAAACAGGCAGGGGTTTACTTACAATGCATAGCATCTTCGATGACGCAGTGTGGATTTGAACTGGGATGACAAATGATAAATAGTTCGAGTCAGCAAAGTATTAAGGGAGCGCAATCGCAGAGTTTACCTTGACAAGAGCCGATTCAACAGCCTTCACCTGAACCAGGAACATTCCCAGTCTTGAGTATTTCTGCATAATTGAAGTGCTGAAAAGTACACGCAGCGGCTGCTGCGCAGCAAGAGTAAAGTACATGCACTTCATGGTTGCAATATCAACTTTCGTGCTGCTGCTAGCACCATCCAGCAAGCTGAAATCGACTCGAACACACAGCCGGCCACCAATCTGCCGTTGTGAGGATGATAGCGAGTTGTCTTCAAACACACCTTGAATCGCAGTCTGGTAAAAAGAGTTGAGTTTCTCGCTATCCGCCCAGGCAATTGGGTTTAGTTGCATATGAGCAACCATTTTATCGCTGAAATTATTAAATACGTCTTGCTGCAGACCCAACAAATACGATAACAGCGGAAGCGTTAAACAACCTACCTGGACTGGCCACATCCAATTACCGCCTGAAAATTGACTTACCTGACCCATTATAACAAACATGCGAAGAGCGTCTACATGATCCATGTAACAAAGTTTGTCTCGGAAAATGTCGGTAATTTCGCCGTTGAGTTGCTGACACTGAGCCACAGCAACGAAAGTGCGTCAGTACATCACTTCAACTCAACCACACAAGGACACCTCCACTCGCACCTTGCTTTCGACATGCTGAGTGAGACAGCGTTCTAAAATCCTATTGAACGGTATGCATTCTAGCATAATCTGTTGAGACGAAGAACGAGTGTCTGGCTGGTCTTGAGTCAATGGTGCAGCTATCGACAGAATTCGACAAATGTGCCTGCACCCCATTGTCTCCAGTTCACGCGCAAGTAAATCACCTAAAGAAGGCTGCAGCGGTTCGGGTGTTGGGGTCGGTCCCTCCATCCTGTGCTGTTGTTGCTGCAGAAATCGATTCTTCATCTGTCGGCTGGCTAGGGTCTCGTTCATCAGGTTTATCATTGACTCAAGAAACACTGGAACGAGTGACCGATTTACTTCAAATGGCGCCAAAGCCAACAGCCCGTCTCGAAAACTTGGGTTCCTTTCTCGCATTGGAGACGCAATGATACTCAGAGACGCAGGCGTTGCAAAAAACAACTCGCCATCCAGGGGAATAGTTTCAAAATGCCCTCTCTCGAAGATCATCCGGTTTATCAGACTCAAGTAAGGATTCAGTGCTCCAACGAACAGGTGCAGTAAAATATTTGATCGTGACAAGTGATCTGCAGTACACGAATCGGCGGACACTCCTTCCACGCATTCCAACTCCATCATGCGGTACAGTGCATCGAGTACACATTTCGCCTGCTTCAGCGCGCTTTACTTCATGCCAATGTCGCCCCGATAAAGTCTGAAAGCATGCCACCAAAACTCTTTTCAACCACGATATTAGCTGAAATATTTCCTTAAGACCACCACAAATTCCCAGCAATGTAGGTTGCCGTGACGCAATACCAGACCAGGGGATTGCATCCTTGCCCTCCAGGTCGGCCGCAGAGTTCATTTGAAGCTCTACCTTGCGGATCGAGTCACTTATATTCTCAATGACGTCCGATAAAGCATTCGCTAGGCCTTCCAGGGTCACGCATCGATGCTGTTCACTCATGTTCCGGGCTTGACGGACAAAAGCAAGAAAGTCTCGAAAGCACCTGCAATTCGGATGCCACTCCAGCGAACTGACTCAAAACATGATGCAATGCCAGGGGTGATAAATGCCCGATCGCCACACCTAGCGACCGTCGAGACCGATCCACAGCCATTGTCGTGAAATCTAAACTAAGAATCGGTGGAGTAGGCTGCACTGGACGAAATTCAAACAGGAGAGAATCAATGCCATCCAGTGCTTCGAAGACCATACTCACCACAGATTTCTCGTGTATAAGTCTGCGAGGGGTGATACCGCTCAATGCTGGTCCCTCTGCACTTTTAGCCACCGCTTGACACAACAGCCATGGTCGATCTAACGTAAACGGCGCGAGTTCCCTGCTCTCCATCACACACGTCGGATCATCCGTCTCATCCAGTACCTCATCTTCACCCTGCAGCAAAACTTCGGGATGATACCGACACAACACTTCATCCCGCAATTGTTCGTCCTCCGAAAACTCTCGTCCCTTGTCAACCTGTTGCAGACTCCCACTGCCCACTCGATCCTCCAGCACCGTCACCTGTTCTCTCAATTCATCACTCTCCAAATCTTCACTGGTTCTCTTCCGTTGCCGTGTTCCAACACTGCGTTCCCTCTCCACTGCACTGTCCTCATTGCTGCTCCTTTCCCAGTCACTCTCCTCGTCACTCTCGTCCCACGCCTGATACCACTCGTCATTGGTGGAGATCTGGAACAATTCCTCCACCAATTGGTCCTGCATCTGCTTGTGTTGTTTCTGCCGAAGTTGCTCCTGTTGCAGCACCGTCTTCCACCTGCTCTCGGAGTCTTCGTCCACTTGCACATCTTGGTCCCTTGCAGTCGTTGGGGACGTCGCCAGCTCCAGCAGAAGCTTCAGAACTTGGTCGTCACAATGCCGAGACAATTGCAGCAGCTTCTCGGCGCGATCTTCCAGCGAATGCACGCGGAATTTGGTCGCCAGAGCTTCCGTTTGGTGCGCTACGTCCCGGGGCAAAGTGTCCACGAATTTGTGTGCGTACAGAAGCCTCACGACGCGGTCGACACGCAGTAAAAGCATCTCCTGGGGAACAAGACGCGGCGCTTCTGCATGGGGTGGCTGCGGGTCGCTGAAGCGCGCGCAGAGTTGCGTGGCGAGAGGCCGCCACTCCCTCGTCCATGCTGGTACAGGTGCCATGTTGAGCAGATAATTGTGTGTGACCAAATGGACCGGCTATACGAACGAAAAAGTAAGATGGATACATTTGGGGATACTTAGTCAGGTAGAAATGGATGCTGCTGGAGTTGTGGTGGTGGTGGTGTTGGTTGTATGGTGGTCGATGAGGAAGAGGACGGCTGCTACTTGTCCGCCGAAGGTGAACTCTCCGGTGGAAGCTTTGAGGAAGTTGCAGTCCAGTTGGTTGAATGACGTGCGGCCGTCGCGGCGTGGAGATGCCGGGACGAGCGTTGGGTGACGCATCGGAGACAACGGAGCTCGAGGTGATCCAGGTGGAGAGAAGGTGCCAGCACCGGAAAAGGAGGCGAACCGGCCGCTTGAAGACCGCAGCAGTGCGTGCTGTGGTGATGGCGCGTCGGCGTTGTTGCGACGTAGCGTGCCTGCGAAGTTGAGGTTGTACTGCTTGCGGTAGTCCTGGAACTCCAGGTCGGTCTTCTCGATGAGTTGGTCAACGTACTCGATTGGCTCGAGCTCGAAGAGCTTCTTCATAACGAAGATCAGCAGCTCTGACTCTTCACTAGCGTCGTCGCCGGGTGCAGAGCTACCAGCTTCGGGTTTTACTTTTCTCGTCAGCAGAGCGAAACGTGGCCACTGCTGCGAGTAGCGCTTTGCCGTTTTCTCGACAATCTACAGGAACATAGCACGAAGCGTAACAAAGTTAGTTGCACACGCAAGTATGAGCTTCAGCACAACAGAACGTACATTTCGTTTTTCAGCCGACAGCGTGTGAAGATGCAGCTGAAGCATATCTTGCGTGACACTGCGGATTTGGTCGATATGCTCGTCATCGCGGAAAGTCTTCAGGATCGAAAGTGCTGGCTTGTAGTAATCCACTGCTCGATAATGTTCGCCTAAATCTTGAGATAAACTTCCCAACTGCAGATACGACTTCATCATGTCTTCATGGTTTGGGGGAAGCACTTCCTTACGAAGACCCAACGCAGTAAGCGCGATTCCGTAAGCAGCTTCAGCTGCTTGACTTCCACTCACTTGTATGCGTAGATGAGCAAGTAAGTAGCAACACTCTGCTGCGAAATCTTTGTAGATTGGGACGTCTTCCACTGGATCCGAAAAGTGCTTCTCATAAACCGAGAATGCGTCCTCCAAAACGCCTATAATCGCTTCACCGTTCTTAGAATCAACTGCGTACATCAGCATTCCTTGTTGCCGTCTAATATCCGCGTAAAGAAGGCTAGTTTTACCGAAACAATCGCGAACAAGAGCTACGCAGCTTTGAAGAGTCTCAACAGCTTGTTCAGTCTCGCCCAGATCACTGAGGATATCGGTCATAGTCATGTACGTGTCACAAAGCAAAGGATGCGAAGGGCCCAAGTGCCACTGAATAGGCTCCAACGCTTTAGTGAATAGTTCCTTGGCCCCTGTTAAGTCACCAGCGAGGTGCTTCAGCTTCATCAGAACAGTGTACGCTCGAGTCAGCTCAGCGTGATTGCTATCGGTGTCTTCGATCGCCAAAGTCGCTAATTGCTTGGCTTGGTCCGGTAAGTTCATCGCAAGCGAAATGTCGGCAGCACAAGTGAGTAGATGACAAAGAGATAAGTTTCTCTCGTCACTTGGTGCATTCTCCAAAATTGATATGTGGAACATGATACTTGAAAGTGCACTGCTGAACTCTCTTGCAGCTAGATAAGTGTCTGAGCTCTCCAGAACCTTCTCGCACTTGATTGAGGTCCGAGCCGGCAGTACAGTGTTTGGGCTAATGCATTGAATGTATTCGAGCGAAAGGGGCTGTGCACCTTTAAAGTTGTAGTTCATGTGGTCGCTGAAGTATACTCCAGTCTGGAATTGCATTGCGTGAAATAGTTGCGGTAAGTGAAGCAAATCCTCACTAATGATGGTATCCAAGTTGAGTGATTCTCGTGAAAGGCCAAATTTCGCGTGCACCTGGGGCAGAATTCTTTCCTCCCAAAACGCTTTTGAATCAGGGGAGGATATACCGAGTACAAGGTTGAAAAACTCGACCGCCACTTGGGAAGCTTCCTCTTGAAGACCCATCTTCGCTAAAGCCCGAGCTGTGGCAGTATCAAGTCGACGATGTTCCTCACTGACACTTAAATCACATTTGTCGGCATTTCGTGGCGCCTTTGCCTGCCTTAGGATTGCCGCTGTTGCCTCAGGTAGAATTGCTCGCAGCGACGCTCGAAGCTCAACTTTGCAGGCTCGAGCCAGCATTTCCACGATCAACACACGACGAATGTGTTTTAGAGATGCAAGTTCGTAGCAAGAAGCAAGATACCGCACATTAATGCCCTCTCCATGTAGTGCTCGCGTCAGTGACCGACTATCAATGACTTGAATTGTTGCATTCTCGAGATCCGCAACAAATTCCGGTATGACAATTGTGTGTAAGCATTCACGGGCACTACTGGCAGATTGCTGAAGTAGTTGTGCCTCCAATTGCGACTTGTTTGAGGTACAATTTCCAGAAGGATCTCCATCAAGCGAGGCATGGGTATTTGAGTGAAATGGGAGATTATTTCCATGCATCCGAACAAACTCCGGGCGCATCTTGAATAACAAAAACTCGTGAGCTACAGCATCAGGTTCATCGCTCGACACATCGGCTGGAATGAGATCGGAGAGGTTTTGTAGTCCAAATGCCGCTGCTCCATCTCGCATTTCCACGGAGAATCCCGCTCCATGAGGATAGAACGTAGGGATGGCTTGGTTTGAATTTGAAGCAAAGGTGTGATCATTTTCAGGGCCCCGTAGACTATCTGTTAGCAATCCAAGCGAGTCGAATACAATCTTGAGCTGTCCATGCAAATTCTTCACGTGGTCTCTTTCAACTTGACTGGCCATGTACTTTCGCGTGCTTTTCACTCCTGTTTGTGATGACGCAATGACAAATGCTCGAAATCCAAGATGATCCACCGTACATTGAAGTGGAACTTGCAGTGCCATGCTCTCCGAATTTGGTTGTGTTTCTTCGCTCGCTTCCTCGATTGCTTCGTGTAGTGCCCTCGCAGCTCGGACTTGGTGGCCCACCATTCTGTGAAATATCGCGACTGAAGCAGCATTTCGCCGTTTATCTTGTGACGATCCACCAGATGTGCTACCAACGCAGAGATAAACCAGTAGGCCGTCACGCTGATACTTGCGTAGCACTGGCGTTAGACCACTGTACTGCTGAACGCCATCCGTTGCAAGGAACTCGTCACTATCAACGCTTTGCGGGTGTAACGTTTTCTCCGCGTCTTCTAGCGCCATTTCAGCAATAATATCACGTACTAGAACTTCAGCTACCCGACGAAACTCAGCCAGTAAAGTCGACACTTTAGATCCCATGTCGAAAGCATCAGCAGAAGGTTCATTCGCTTCTAGTCCCCAAAATCGGTGGTTCCAATCTGTTTTCCCTTTCAAGAGTAGACGCTTGGACGCCGAGACGCGAGCACTTGACTTGCGCGAGGCGCTTTCTTCACACTGCGGCGGTACGGGTGTTTCCGCTACAAATTGATTGTTTGCACGCTCAACTTTCACCCGAGCCATCACTTCTTGCGCGCAATAGTAACTTTGAAGCCAGGTCAGTAACCTCGTTCGAGTGATAACACCACGGTGACCAAGATCAAGTTGCTGTTGCATCAAAGCAAGTTCCGATTCTAGGCCTTCCCATCCAACTGTTCGGAGGAGCCCGCGGAGTTTTCCCACATCGATTTTACCAGTGTGCCGAGGGTCAATCTGCGATATTGTCATCAACAAGAAGCCATCCTCATTAGGTCGAGCAAAATCTTCGTACACATCCTTTTTCTCAGCGAACCTCTTTAAATGCCTCAGCAGCGCGGCGAATCTTTTCAGCAATGCTACCGTACATTTATCCAAAAACTACATGAATATAAAAGTAGCCACTCCGCACTCGTAAAATAAAAATAATGGCAGCGTACACTGGCGACACATTAGCATCAGCAGGGAGGCAGAGTCGTGACTAGATATCCACACAGAAGTGCACATTAGTCCTCCACATTGGCCACCACTCTCCTCTTATACAACACTCTCACCGTAAGCGCATATTTCCATTCTGCCAGCTCCTTCTCAGACGAGCAGGCAAAGGTCACCGCCTTCGACGACTGCATCCACAGCACAGCACCTCTCCTTTTACCAACTACACCAGCCATACAATCTCAAACTGTCTACGTACCTTCTCACTCGATTCCAACTGGAAAGCGAATTTGCGGCCCACTTTCTTCTGCTAACGACGTATAGAGACCTCTGTGAGCTCATTTTAACTAGAATTTCGGCCCTGTTTGTCACAGAAAAACAGACCTCGTCGGCCATGACGAACTTGTAGTCCAGGAGATCAAAGGAGCTGCTCTGGCGCGAGCTGCCGAGCGAGAAAACCTGCTGCTCCACGGCCATGGGGAAGCATTTGAGCAGCGTGCCGTCCAGATGTACCCACTTCTCTGTCCATTTCGGGCCGAAGAAGCCCGATCCAAGCTGAGAAAAGAGAGGAGAGATTTGGGGTTAGTGTGCTGTGGCTGTAGGCAGCAGTAGCAGAGAGCAGCACCTTGTGCAGCTTGCCGGACTTGGGCTCCATCGCGGAAGGGATCTTGGCTCGGAAACCGTTTTGACGCTTCAACTTACCGTGATATAGTCATGCGTGGTGTGGGCCACACTGTGAGGTACATGTACCACCAAAAATGTGCAGGGCCAATGCCGTGTTGTCATTGGCGCAATCTCCAGTTAGAATATTTAGAGTTTATTACACTAAAGAAGCATTCTGTTATGTTTTCATCCTACTTTACTCTCTATATCTTTAAAATTTCCTCCGTATTAGTATATATTACTTGAAGCATGCCAATCAAGAGGTCGTCCGACCAACATGTAGCCATCCGCCGAGCCACACGAATCCGTGTCATTCCGCAATTTGCTTCGTCCAGCACAAGTGACTTCAGAGCAGAGCAGACAATGAGCGAAGTTTCCTGGAGCAAGGAGCAGGTGATCCAGGCGTTCGCGGACGCTGGCAACCTCAAGTTCCTGGAGCACATCAACCTGTCCAACACGGACAAGTGCACGGAGGCGTCCCCCGCCTACATCTTCTACATGTGCGGCCTGCAGTGCTCGCGCGACCCGCGTCTTGCCTACCACTTCTGGGCCAATTTCGCCGGCCGCCACCAGTTCCACCTGTTCACGGGCCAGCCCAAGAACGAGTGCATCAACGCCGCCATCTACCTGTACGTGCCGGACCTGGACGAGATCGAGAAGAGTCTGGCGGCCGTGGCGGACGAGCTCAAGGACACCAAGTTCGCCTTTGAGCGCATCAACCGCGGAGGAGAGACGACCGTCGATTACCCGCAGGAGAAATGGCACGAGATGTTCGAGACGAGCAAGTACGACCACCTCAAGGTGAACGACCCGTACGGCAACGAGCTGCGTCTCAACGTGACGCCCCGCAACTACAACTCCCTCAACAAGTCGCTGGGCAAGACGCTGCCCGTGACGAACGATGTGGAAGGCGTGGCGCAGGGCTTCCCGTTCCTGCTGTACCCGTGCCGTCCGGGCATTGCCCAGGGCATCTCCCGCTTCTTCGAGCACTACTTGGGCGCCAAGACGCTGGTGACCAAGAAGGAGGGCAACGACGAGCTCTACCGCACGTCCGTGTTCTGCGGCCCGCTGCAGGCCATTGTGTTCGACGAGCAGGAGTCCCAGCGCGACAGCAAGGGCGAGTACGACGGCCACCACGTGTGCATCCACATCGACCGCTTCAAAGAGTTTTACGACAAGGCGTACAACGAGTCCATGCAGTGGAACAACGTGCTGTTCTTCGACCGTTGCGACACGTGGTTCGAGGCCAACCGCGACCAGCAGTACCGCATCCTGCATCTGATTGACCCCGTGGACAAGAAGTTCCTCATGTCGTTCGAGATGGAGATTCGCTCGGCGCAGCACTTCCGCTACCTCATTCACCGTAGTGACGTGACGCCGGAGGAGGAGGAGGCCAACGAGGTGCTCCGCAAGAAGAACCTGTAGATCGTGCTGCAGTTTCGTGAGAGATATGCGTCCGGCTAGGCGCAGCACTGATCGCACTCGGTGAGTGCTCCGTCCATTGAAGTGGTAATACAAATGTGTTCGCAGCTACTTGGAGTGAGCATTTTTGGATGGAAGAGCTCAGTATTTTTAGGGAACTAACCATGATTCCAGCGCTGTGCTGTAGATGCAGAGAGTTTTCCATCCGCCCCAGTACCTGAATTGCTTTTGACGAAGATATTGCCAATGCAGACTGGTACTCCCATGACTGACGGAGCCAAGTTGCCGCTACCACCTGGAAAAGTCCCAATGCATCCGGCAGCATTGAGGCGATTCCCAACTCTTCGGAGGAACTCGTATCTGTATCAGCTGCAAGACCAAATTCAAATGCACAGGGAGACTGAACCACAGCGTCAACGCCAGAAAGAAGTGAAGGAGATTTATCGGATCCTTCAACGATCTCCAGAATCTCGCGAGGCACTTGAGGTCGACACTTTGTACGAGTGGGTGCTCAAAAATGGCAGCACCAACAAGATTTTCCAAGGAGCTCAAGAGATCATCTGCAAGACCATTTGTCGTGAAATGACGTTGTTAGAGCTGCCATCTCAAGGTGTCGTCTGTTACCAAGGAGACTATGGTGACACTTTCTTCGTTATCATCTCCGGATCGGTCTCACTCTTCATTAATGCGAAACCCAAACCAAGAATCCCCACCGATGAAAACACCAGCTCAACATCCATTTGTACTGATGAAGAGGAAGTGAGACTACGACCTGATCAATACGGCACGTTCATCAAGCACATCACCGACGGCGGGACTTTTGGTGAGCTGGCTGTGATGGATCCTACAGCACGTCGGTCGTGTACAATTACTTGCGATGAACCTACGTCGTTCATCTGCCTAAAGCGAGGAGCGTATCAGCGCCTTATCCGAATCACCAATTCCTCTCAGCTCGACTTCACCCAGATTGAGTTTTTGGAGACCATGTACTTCTTCGAAGGTTGGCCTCATGGAGAACTCACAAGATTGTCAAATCGCCTACGACAAGTGAATTATCCAGCAGACAGCTATCTCGCTCGCATAGGAGCTGATGCCAACGTTATCTTTTTCATCTACGCGGGATCGGTGCAGGAAACAGTCCCAATGATCCAATTGCTGAACGAAAACGGTAGCGTTCAGCGATGTGCAGAACTCGAGAGCAACCTGGCAAAACGCAGGATGCAAGGTACTGGCGTGAAACGAGTTACACAGCAAAGGCGACGCACAGAACTTGAGCTGAGTTTGTACCAGGATCACGATATTTGCGGTGAATATCCTATCTTCTTCAATAGGTCAATGTGCACTACGGATCTACTTGCAGGTACGACGAAAATCCCTCTGGTGCAAGAGGTAAATCCACGCTAATAACTTGTTCACGAATACTACACGAATACTACTGTAGTGACGGATGTGAAGGCGCTGGTTATGGATGTAAGTGTCTGAGAGTTGATGCGGCCTGAAAAAATTGTGAGATAATGTTCCTGCTGACCTACATAGTACGGTTGTCTTCCATGATTGACAGAGAGAAGCTTGGAAGGAACTCTTTTACATGCACGCACTTGACCACATTCGTGAATCTTTCATGAAGTTTCGCAAGCTGGCTGAAGCTCGTGAAAATTGGCGCAAAACGCGCGTAAAACTTGCTCTTGCAAACCCTGGATTGATCCTCACAATGTGAGTCTGGTAATTTAGGATGAAGGGCTGACAGTATCGATCTAACGTGATGATTGGATTGGCTTGCAGCTCTACAAAAGCTATGATGCAAGATGGGAAATGCCTTTGCGGTTGGTGCGGACATGAAGATCATACCACAGGAGATGCGTGTTGTCCTGCTTTAGCTGCGTCACGGAAGAAGCTCGAGGACAGACAAAAGAAGGCGAACGCAAAGAAGAACAAGAAGATGCTTGAGCTTACGGCAAAAGTTCAGACCGCAGGTGGAGAGCTCGTTATCACAAAGAGAGCAGCCAGACTTTCAATCACACCCGCACCCGTGGAAGTTGACACACTATCAGACCAGATACAACCGAGTAAACCTGCTCAACCAATGCCCCAAAATGCGGTTGCCCCACAAAGACTACGAAGTCCAAGTATCAGCATTGCTGCACGAAATATTTTATCTAGCAACACAACTTTAGCTGTCATATCGAATCAATCCGAGATAGTCCAGCTCGGCACCGTACCGGAAAGAGGCAACAACAATTCGGAAGGAGACACAGCGCTTCAACATGAAGTGAATCGAATTGCCAGTCCTGGTACACCGACTGCCCCCGGTACCCCAGGTAGCAACGCTGCGCACAGAAAACTCGCCATTTTTGACTTTCCAAAACTTCTTAAGGCATCGAACAGCCTGTACGCGAAATACCAAAACACCGTTGAATGTAAAGATGAGCAGACATTGCCTGCCATCAAGGTGGAGGAAGTGCGCAAAGGCGCATTTGCCGAGGGGTTGGCCGACCAATACAAACACGAAATGGTTCGGAAGGCGAAGCGACTATCATCCATGGAGCAATACATTGGCATTCGCACCCAAGTTCTTGGACACATCACGGCAGCACAAGAAGGTGGCAACTACTATGAGCACTGCCGGCTTCCTCGAAAACCGAAGATACCAAAGCCCAGCCGCCGGTTAATAAACCCGAAGACTAAGCAACCTCGCCCGGATCGCTTCAACCGAAAAATCAATCGCATGATGAGGAAGATTTGGAGAAAAGACCATCCACTCCTCGTTGTTGATGAAAGTCTGCGGGACCCGTAGCACTTGTGAAGCTGTATTTCTTCAACGATATGGCTATGATAAGGCCTTGGAGGCCTTAGCAATCGCAATAAGCTCCACGAGAAGAGGCTCTAGTTCATCAATTGGAAGCATCGTAGCAGCGTCGCAGAGAGCCTTTGTCGGGTCAAGGTGCGTCTCAAAGAAAAAGCCGTCTACACCGACGGCAGCGGCCATTCTCGCAATAGTGGGAATAAACTCGCGATCACCTCCGCTAGTCGTGGCTCCAGCGTGTGCACCACTTGGTCGTTGAATGCTGGAGCAAGCACACCCTCAATGAGCAAGATGGCGGATGAGCACGATCAACTGAATAAGTCTTACCTGTGGGTGACGTCTTGAACCACCAAACCGTACGAACGGCGCAGCTTCGGAAGATTCCTCGCATCCACCACCAAGTCGCCATATCCGAACATGCTTCCACGCTCCGTCAAAATGAAGTCTGCATCAATAACCAACGAACACGTTAGTAGTTACCCTCGATTGGTTTAACATACAGAGAACCGCTCACCGGTATCCTTCTGAGTAAGTGCAATCTTCTTAGCAGCGAGTAGCTACAACATCACACACCACCCACCGTTAATCAAAGCAACTTTAATCAACAGAACTCCACAACTTCCAACATCATTACCATAGTCTCCGCAGACAGCATCTGTCCCTTCTTGAGGTTCACCAGTCTGCCAGAATTGGCAGCAGCCACCAGCAGATCCGTCTGCCGACTCAGAAACGCTGGGATCTGAATAATGTCCGCCACCTCCGCCACTGGCGCCACTTGGTGTGTCTCGTGCACGTCCGTAAGCACAGGAAGTCCCGTCGTCTCCTTCACTCGACGGAGCATCTCCAGACCACGTTCGAGCCCCGGACCTCTGTAGCTCTTAAGATCCTGACGGTTGGCCTTGTCGAAACTCGCCTTGAAGATGACGGGGATCTGCAGCTCCTTCTGGACACCTGCCAAGCTGCAGCAACACCAAAATGACACAAAAGTGGGCAATGAGAATGTGTCATAACGCGATTAAAAGGCGAATTCAAGAGCTACAGCTGCGCGTACCGGTCCGCAATGGCCACCACCACCTGCTCCGACTCCAGCACGCATGGGCCAGCGATGAGGAAGAACGGAGACGCCTCACGCAGCGTCTTGGCCAGCGCATGGCGGTGCATCATCGCTAGCCGCAGGAAAATGGCAAATTGTGATTTGCGACATAAATACAGAAGTAAAATTGTGATTTGTAACATGGGTACAGACTACAGATGAATAGCGAGCGTGCCGTACTCGGTCGTGTCGTCCTCGTGCTCGAACGTCACGTTTTTAGATGATTTATGTTTCTCATACGCTGAGTTTACCGAAAACTCTTCGGTATCTTCGCTTTCCGCCATTGCCACCGACTGCTCTCGGTTCCTCTGGATCACTTCTCGAACCGCGTGTTTGAACGCCGTCTCGTCGTCGTCGTTTTCCAGCGCTGCAATGACCATATTGGCCAGTCGGTCGATCTCTTCTTCCAACTCTTCGTCATCGTAGATCAGTCGAGCCGCCTCCATCTGGAAGCGCAGCATATCGCAGGCGCAAAAGATGATGGCCACGTAGAGCGCCGGCCCGCGCTTGATGACCATATTTTTGTCCAGCACGAGCTCCACGAACGCGTAGACCCACATTGTGATCTTGAGACACATTAAATTGCGGTCCAAGTTGTCCGGGTCGGGTCCGTATTCGCCCAGCACTTTGGCGCTGTACAACAGCGTCACTGTGCAAATGAGAGGCACCCACGCCATGTAGTACGTGGTCTGCAGCTCCTGCACGTCGCGCTTGGTCGGGTCCGGGCTTTGAAACAGCGACACCACTAACAATAAGGACAGATACAACTCCAAAGTGCAAACGACGAAAGGTTTGACGTCGCTCTCGTACACTTCGGCCAGACGCGTCCGCAGCTTCTTGTCAGGCATGGTCTCCAGTAGCTAGTCGAATGGCTACATTCGGGACCAAAATTAGAGTTTCATCCAATCAAATCGCTCCGATCTTGTCTTCCAGCAGTTTGAATATGGGGAAGGATACTCTAGTGTACTTCGACGTGTCTATCGCCGGCTCCCGCGCCGGGCGCATCGAGTTCCGGCTGTTCCCGGGTCTCCCCAAGACGACAGAGAACTTCCGGTCATTATGCACTGGAGAGCGCGGCCTGGGAAGCTCTACAGGCAAAGTTTTGCACTATAAGAAGGTGCCATTCCACCGCGTGATCAAGGGGTTCATGCTACAGGGCGGAGACTTCTCCAACCGCAATGGGACGGGCGGGGAATCGATTTAACGGAGGGAAGTTTGACGACGAGAGCTTCAGGTATCGCCATACGAAGGCTGGGCTGTTGTCGATGGCCAACGCAGGGAAGAATACGAACGGCAGTCAGTTCTTCATCACGACTGTGGCGACTCCTCATCTGGATAGCAAGCACGTGGTGTTTGGAGAGGTGGCGAGTGGGATGGACGTGGTGAGGAAGATGGAGAACGTGGAGACGGGGCCCAATGACAAGCCTATCGCGCTGCAGAGTGTGGTGATTGAGGATTGTGGGGAAGTGGAGAGTGACAGCGACTCGGAGAGTGAAGAGGAGAGGAGGAAGAGGAAAGAGAAGAAGAAGAGGAAGAAACAGGAGCAGAAGGAGAAAAAGAGGGAGAAGAAGGAGAAGAAGAGACTGAAGAAGGAGAAGCGACGACGTGAGGACAGCGAGGATGAGCCGCACAAGAGGCACCGACGTGATGATCGCGGACGAAGTAGAAGTCGAGAACGTGACGCGAGCACGAAGCGCCGCCATGAACGGGAGGAAACTCGTGAGCATGGGGAGGGGATGCAGAGTCCTCCGCGGAATGCGAAGGAGCACGTAAAAGGATCAATGAACCGTGACAGGAGCACATCCGACAGAAGGCGTTCCGTTAGGAGGAGTCCCAGTCGGTCGCCTTCAGTGTCGCGTTCTGCACGGGGAGATCCCCGAGCGCGAGGTTCATCGCCTGAGAGTCACCGACGCCACCGTCGCTCAAGAAGTCGCAGTGGCAGTCGTCACCGTTCCAGTGTAAGCCGCTCAGCTAGACGCAGCAGATCGAGATCCTAGGTGCAAAGGCGATAAAGGAGGCGAGCCAGGTAACTACGTCGAATCTGCTCCAAAGTTATTGGCTTCATATCGAAGCTTCCCAGATAACAACCAGTTCATTCTTCAAAATATCATTGTGTAGGAGAGAAGCACAGCTGGAGAGTGATACCAGGGTGACTGTTATGCTGGGGTCAATGCATGGTCGCGTACAAGTTGTGACGCTGCTTGCAGCAAATGCCTCGACGTATCCGTGTGGGTTTCTCGAGCTTGAGAAAACAACCAATGTCGTGGAGGCAAATGGTTAGGTCTCAATGCCTCTGGCAATAGCGTGGCCACTGGGGTCTTGTACTTGGTCATCCTGTTGATTGGCGAGGGATACTGGTTGTCGAACTACCAAAAACTTCATTTGGTTTTAAAAAATCACTCACGGAAACTACTACTGCACTAGTGTTAATAAAATGCTGGGTCGGTCGGTCAATGAAGAGCGAATAGCTACGTACTCGTCGCCTGGTGATCCCTACACGATAATCATCGGAATACGAGCACGAAGACCATTCACCACTTTAGTCGGGGACGAACGCGCAGGCCAACGCAGCCTTCACAGTTATACTTGTGCTCCAGTCCTGGAAGCACTTCTTGCTTTCGTAGTCGCGAGATCATCATCATCACGCAAGTGTGAACTGCGGTTGAGCACGTGGACGTCCGTCGATTTTGTCGAGTACGAACGCGCGGACCAGCAGAGGCTCAAGAGGGATATTAGCCCTCCCAGCCATAGCTGGACCCGCGCGAGAGAATTGATAGGAGCCTGTCAACGCTGCACAGACGCGGCCGTACACCTCCAAATCCGGTAAATAGAACACGTTCATGCTGGTTTCATCGGTCTTGTCCACTGCGGCCGGGAAGCGCTCGTTGATAAAGCGACCGAGCGCGAAAGGAGGCGACGCATCCACACCTGGTGGCAAGAGATGCATTGGCGTTTCCTCCAGAACGTTGTGTGGCCACGGTGCGCGGCCTGGCGTTCCAGCAGGCAGCGCATAGTTGCCACCATACAGATACGCCATGGACGCCTCGAGGTTGTCCGGGTCGGGGCACAGCAACAGCAGCGGATCTCCTTCCGTGCACTTGAAGCCGCTGCGCTCCAGTTGTATGAGCGTCCTACCCACGCCACTCGAAACATAGAGGTCGACGTGTTCAGGTTGGAGGTCCTCCCACCCGCTCAAGATCAGACGAACGTCCTCGTCGGAGAGCGAGTCGACCGCGGGGGCTGGCATGTCTTCAACTGAGTTTCCATATTATGATGCATATTGACCACACTCAGCCATATTTATTCGAGTCTTCTCAGAAAACTCTTCTCTCAGAAAACCACAGGAACAACATGTCGACGCCTGCTTGGTCATCTCCGAATATACGCGCGCGCGTTCAGTACGTGGAGGCCGACGAAGGGGTGACCACTTTCGCGGACACGAGGTTCATCGCCTGCGAGTCAAGAAAGGAGACGAGCCTGGTACTGTACAGACGTTGAATCTGCTCCAAAGCCCAATGGCTTCATATCAAAGCTTCCTAGCTAACTACCAGTTCATTCGTGAAAAGATCATCGAAGGAGAGTATTACCGGTAGCACTGAGATGTCGAACAGAGACGCTGACCTCGAGAGATCGGAATCGTTGATACCTCAAGCTCTGCTGCTTTCTTGCCAACATGGTTTACTAGACGCCGTTCGAACGTTTGTCCATTGCTGTGAAATTGATGTTCGGGATGAAAAAGGCATGACACCATTGATGTGGGCGGCGAGAAATGGCCATGTTGCGGTGGTTCAGGTGTTGTTGGATTGCCATGCTGCGGTGAACTTGATGAGTGAGGAGAATTGGACTGCTTTGTTTTATGCTGTTCACTACGGTCACAATGACATTGCTAGAGTACTCCTTGATCGAGGAGCTTCGACCAAGGTGGAGAGTGATACTGGAGTGACTGTCATGCTGGTGTCAGTAGATGGTCGCGTACAAGTTGTGACGCTGCTTGCAAATGCCTCGACGTATCCGCGTGGGTTTCTCGAGTTGGTAAGAGCTTGTGAAAATGATCAAGTCGATACAGCTCATACTATCATGAATGACAACTCGGAGATCGATTTGGACTTGCCCAGCCGAGATGGGATCACGCTGCTCATGGCGGCAGCGGGGAGGGGGCACTCGGCTATGGTTCAATTGCTCATTGAGAGGGGATTATCAGTAAATTTGGTTGACAAGGAAGGAGCTACTGCGCTGCGAAAAGCAACGCTAAACGGATACGCAGATGTTGTGGAAATACTTCTGAGAAATGGCGCGAGTGTGGACAAGGTCGACGACGTTGGGGCTACAGCTTTGCTCTTGGCTTGTACGGTTGGGCACTTAGATGTCGCCCGCATTCTTATTGAGAACGGAGGGAACGTCAATACTGCGGAACCTGGTGGTCATACGCCTCTTATGATGGCAGCATCGCATGGCCAGCAAGAAGTTGTGCGTCTTCTCCTCGAGAACGAAGCTTTGATTGACCTGCAAAACAACGACGGTTGGTCTGCACTGAAACTTGCTTCGGCGTTGGGCTATCTCGAAGTGATGACAATTCTACTTGACAATGGAGCAAGCATTGGCCGACCGAATGAGCTGAGCTTGACAGACTCAATGGATAGCCGTGATGCACTCCAAGTTGCGTGCGATTACAAATGCTTGGATGCAGTGCGTATTCTTGTTCAACATGGCGCTGCTGTTGATATTGAATCTGAAAACGGCGACAGTCCGTTAATGCGAGCTGCTGCTCGTGACTGCACTTCTATTGTGGAGTTTCTGGTTGAAAGTGGATCATCAATTAATGTTGTCAGCTTTGGCGGTTGGACTCCGCTTATGAGGGCAGCAGAACGAGGTTTTACTGGCATGGTACAAATATTACTGGATGGAAATGCAAGTGTTAACCATCAGCATCAAAAAGGTTCCACTGCTTTAAATGTTGCCTGTGAGCATGGACACCTGGAAGTTGTTGTGACTCTCGTTGACAATGGGGCAGATATTGAACTGATTGACAACGATGGCTACTCACCTCTTATCACTGCAGCTCAAATGGGGTACTCCGATATCGTCCAGTTCCTTCTAGTGAGAGGTGCGAGCATGAATGTTCGTTTGCCGAGTGGGAGCACAGCCTTGTTGACAGCCGTTTGGCACAAACGAATGGAAGTTGTTCGCGTGTTGCTGAGTTCTGGCGCCGACTATCATCTTGCTGGAGACATTCAGGGCTGGCCACCTCTGATTGCAGCGTACTTCAGTGGTTATCCTGAGTTTGTACACCTCATTTACGAACGGATGCGTGAAGATGCTTGTCAAGAGTCGGCAGCAAACCCCTACCATTTCACTATCCAGTACCCAAGATCGAAACTTTACTGTTGATCAGAAACACCGAGCTGATACAGTGCTCCGAATCGCTTGTGAACAAGGCAACCGCTCCGTTGTGGAAGGTTGTTTGAAAACAAATAATCGCGAAGTGAACACTACCGACGCCCGCGGCTGGACACCACTGATCAGTGCTGCTTACAATGGACACGCCGATGTAATTGATTTGCTTTTGAACCATGGGGCACGAATTGATACACAATGTCCGAGCGGCGCCACTGCATTGCGAGTTGCGTGCGACCGCCTGCAATTAAATGCTGCTAAACTTCTGATTAGCCGTCGAGCATCGGTCAACACTATGCGTGAAGATGACTCCACTCCGTTAATGGTTGCTGTGCAAAATCACCATATTGCTATGATGAAGCTGCTACTGGAGAATGGGGCAGACATCGCAGAACCATTACCAAGCGTGAGTATAACCTTGCAAATTGCGTGCTACTACGGCCGACTGGACGTGATCAAATGTTTGGTAAGGAGTGGCGCTGCGCTTGATGCTCAAGCCGAAAATGGCTACACTGCCCTCATTTGGGTGGCTTCGATGACGGACGATGTTGAAATATTGAACGTTCTGATAGATGGTGGGGCATCACTGGAATTGGAGGACAATGAGGGTTTAACGGCTCTTATGCATGCTTCTCGGAGCAACCATACTGCTGTCGTAGCTCTTCTACTTGAGAAAGGAGTGAGTTTCAACAAGCAGAACTCAAAAGGGTTGACTGCATTGGCAATTGCATGCGAAAACGGACAGGTAGACGCAGCTCGACTGCTTCTTGAAAATAATGCCGATACAAACCTGACAAACCAGGACGGTGATACACCGCTCATGTTGGCGGCTATGCGTGGTAACACTGCCGTCGTAGAAGTGCTATTGGGACGGAGGGCGTCGCACGATTTGTCAAATGACGCTGGTTGGACTGCGCTCATGCACGGATCGTGGAGCGGGCACAGAGATGTAGTACTTCTGCTTATTCGAGAAGGGGCTCAAGTTGACCAGCAAACACTTCAAGGATGCACACCCCTACTGTCCCAAGCCGGAAACGTAGACGTCGTTGAAGCACTTTTGGCCAATAACGCATCGATTGATTTGATCGACTTCGACGGTGATAGTCCACTTATTGCTGCTGCTACATGTGGTCACGCTGCTGTGGTGATATTGTTGCTGCAACACGGTGCGTCAGTTGATTTGGTCAATAAGTCTGGGGCGACTGCGCTCACAAGTTCTTCGCAGCGCGGCCATACTGAAGTAGCGGAAGCGCTGATGGGGGCAGGTCGGACCTCTTGTTGACGTAGAATATTCGAGTGCCGATAGATCTAAGAAAATACGGAGAACTTCACACATCATATACGGAGAACTTCACACATCAAATACGGAGAACTTCACACATCTTTTGCCTTGTGATGGATCCGATTCTTGGAAAAGTGGCAGAGTACAACGAAAGCAGCCTCATAACAATATTTCCAGCTTTGATCCAGGGTCGGATGTCAGAAGGCCACAAAATTGAAAGCGGCGTCACTGCGTTCGCTCCATTCCCTGCACCAACGTACCGTTATGTGCTTTCAAGCAAAGGGATAAAGCTGAATATCCTGCTTGAGGATCGCAATAGCAAGAACAATGGTGCACAGGGGACTTGGAAGCAAGCGACTACCTAACAAGCACTAACACAATCCCAAATGTGACCCCCGCAGACTACGTTTCGGTACGGATTGTTTTCCACAGCCAAGAATCGGCATAGATAAATGCTAACGGTTCTAATGTACTTGTACGAGCAGATTTTCGCTGGATCATTAGACTACATGATGGGAGTGGCTACCGCCGACATGGATGATGACTCTGATAAAAGCTGCAGTGATAACTCAAATGGTGAGTCGAGTGACGATGAAGAGGACGAGAAAAAGAGAAACGAGGAAGTGAAGCAATCTAAAGTTGAGGACTCTAGTAGTGAAGACTTTGTTGAACCCAACGCAAAGCTGGACCCTGCCACGATCCGTCGAAGACTTGTTCTACTTGAGAATGATGTTTGGCAGCTCGAGCTGTCAATTAAGGTCCGAGTGCTTCATTCGGCTTGGGCTTCCAAGTACGTTTTTCGGCTGGAACCGATTTCGCTTGAGCGCATCGATATCCTCGAGTCCAAACTTCGCGAATGTTGAAGAAGTGTTGGCGGTAACGCGGAAAATGGTTGCGGAGGTCAATCACGAGTGTGTAGTGCATTTATCAGCAAGTGGTGACACTGCTACTCGAATGAATGATGATGGGAAAATCAAATGGTTGCCGTTGGCAGATGATGGTTTTAGCAAGATGGAAGATGGCACGGGATTAAGGTTTGCGTCTCGGGGTGCTATATTATCACTGTGAAGGTGGAGCTACAGTCATCCCAAAATCATGCAACCGTTGAATTACATGTTAACGGATACTCCGTTCAACGCGACCATGTACCACGTAATGCAGGCGAGACGACAAGTGCGTCGATTATGCTTGGGACTCGTTTGAGTCTGTACGATAAGCTTGCGGTGGTTGTTTCGGATACTTCGATCGATGTTGAAGTCAAGTTGACAGCTACAAGAATCGGTGATTGAAACATCCCTTTCGTGTCGGGAACGACGTCGATAATTACTTTGCTTTGAATAACAGTTCAAGTTTTGCATACATCAGAATCGTTCGTTTGTATTGTGCTCTTGCAGTTAGGTGTGATCACAATTGACAAAAATTCTCACATGTCAATTCCTCAATCATGCGTAATGCCCTTCAGAAGCGGGTTAAACTGAAGGCCGAGCGCAACCCCTAGCACCAGCATGTGAGGAAACCCATTTGCGACGAGGTTCCCCACGATCGCAAGGTACGGGAGATAGAGCGCCGGGTGGTGGTGGTCCAGCAAATGGAGCAGCGGGATTTTAATGTCCTTCCAGAACTCGTAGCCGCCATTGACGTTCAAGTAGATAACGTGCTCGCTTCCAGGCACACGCACTTCAAAGGGCGTGAACGCATGGGAAAAAGCAGCCAGGAACGTCGTCAAAATGGCCGAGCCCATGAAGCTCGACCCGTGCATGCCTCCATGGCCCGTCGTGATCTGCACAATCACAACAAAAGTGTCAGTGAACCACATTTGTTTGCGTTAGTACCAATAGCACGTACGTAAAGACACACGGGCAAGAACCAGAGGTGGTGCGTGGCAAAGAACGTCTTGGAAAAGGACCGGTTCTCCGGGTACGTGAGGTACTTCATGGCTCCTGTGACGAACTTGCCGTGCATAATGTACGAGATGGTGTCGACGTACCACAACGTCTGATCACCCGAGACCGTCACCATCTAGCAAGCAACAAGCAAAAGGTTCTAAGTCATCTCCCTCTTCTTATAGTTCAATTGACAGCACTCACCGCCACGCCCACCAGGAAGGGCTTGGAGAAGTACAGAGCCATGACCACGAGCACCAGTGACACATTGCAGGCCCACAGCATCTCGTACAGCACGTACGTCCCTACACCAGCAACATAAGCACCCAATTAACCACATTTCCACCCTTTCAGAAGCTTTAACCAGCGTACCGTGTTCGTAGAAGCGGGAAATTGCCATCATGAGCGTGTAGAGCGCCACAAAAGCCCCCATTTTGGGGAAGTAGAAGTCTTCATCCTGCTCTTCCGATGCAAAGTAGTCGTCCAACTGAAGCACGAGCCACGAGACGACAGCGTACCCCAGTACCAGCACAGCGAGGACACGTGGGAGGTCCTTCTGCGAGACGAGCACGGGCGCGGGGGGCGACGGCATGGGCGAAATAATCTGCTCGAGTGATTATGGATTATGGCGTGCGTCAGGCAATGCACCTCGGTAGTTTACCGTAAATTACGAGGTAGTTTACGTCTATCGACGCGTCGTTGATGACGCGCCGTACTGCTTCAAGTACCGAGCCAAGTCCATGCTGTTGGCATACGTCGTGGCTTGTGCAACCCCTCGATGCAGATACAGTCGAAGCAGCTCGTTCGTGTAGCGCAGCAAGTCCGGCATGGCTTCTTGCTCGTCCCCGTTGAAGCGCCCGAGGACAAATTTGTCCATGGCGGTACCTGACGGAGCGCCACTGTTGCCACCTACGAACCAGTGCGGCGCACCAACGCCGATACGAAGTCGAGCGAAGCGCTCGGTGCCCACGCACTTGATGATGTCACGCACGCCGTTTTGTCCGCCGGGACCTCCTTTTGCCTTGAAGCGGCACTCACCGAACGGCAGCGCCACGTCATCCGTGACGACGAGCAGCTCGTCCTGTCGGTTGAGGGATAGCGGGTTCTTCTTCAGACGCCAGCGATGAGAATTCATGAACGCTCGGACAGCAGTGCCCGAGCAGTTCATGTACGTCGTTGGAAGTAGCAGCGCCACGTTCACCTCGTCATGAGGGACGCCTTCCTTCACAGTTCGGTCCTTGGCACGCTTCGATGAACGGTTCACCAAGTCGTCAACAAGGTACAAGTAGTCCTTGTCCGGTGCATTTTGCTGGAAAGAAACTCGGAAGCGAGCCACGTCGCCATGAGTCGCTGCTTCATGTTGCAACTCCAGCTTCTTTCCCTACATCCAACAACACACGCAGCACCAATTTGTCAACACTTGATCATTAACTCACTTGCATTGCACCACCAACAAACGGTGTAGGTGTTTTGGGTCACTCACCGTCACTTGAGACGCGTACGTCTTCATAAAGTGCTCCACCGCCACAAACCCAATGTTATGTCTCGTGTTGATGAACTTGTCGCCAGGGTTGCCCAGCCCCACGATCAGTTTGCGCACGTGGTCATACTTGGGCGGAGACGCGGCTTCGTCACTGTCGCTGGAGCTGGAGAAGCTGCGCACCAGGAGGTTCCTACGCGGGTGGAGTGGGGCGCCCAGCGATCGACGCCACACGCGCAGCATGTCGACGAGTGAGTGACCGAGGCGAGTGATGAGAACTGCCACGATGTTCATCCACCAACCCAATCATCTAACCAAAAAATGTTTTTACTCGAAACTGGAGCAATTACCTTTCCATAATGGTATATTGGGTATGACAGGTTCAAGAAGCTTACTTTAAAGTCGTATTGGACTCGGGTACTACGGGGTATCAATTGTTTTAGTTTTTGAGTAGCTCTGAAAGCTGATGCGACTCTGAGCACGAAACGACGCGAGCCAAGTGCAGGATTGACACAATGAGCGAGGAAGCGGTGCGATGCCTGAACAACCTGGCAATGCTATCAAACGTTCTGATATTATAGTGTTGATTTCGCAGGAATACGCAGTAAGTTACGTGGACGACCGTCCTGAGGAGGCCAAGTACTTGAGTCGAGAGGGCGAAGTGAAGATCACGTATGCCAATGGGGACACGTTCGAAGGCACCATCGGTCCCGACCGACTCAAGCACGGGGAGGGGAAATACACGTGGAACCAGCGCAATCTAGAGGGAGAACGTACGTGGAAATGCATTGAGCTGGTGTTGAGTTTCTTACGGTGTCCTGTGCTTTTCAGTGTCGGTGCTAGCGACGTTCGAGGGGACGTACGTGAACGGAAGCAAGAACGGGCTCGGGAAAATGACGTTCGCCAATGGAGACATGTATCATGGTGAGTGGAAGGCCGACAAGATGACTGGCGAGGGCTCCTTCATGTACGCGAACGGGGATATCTTCAGCGGCAGATTTGAGAGCGGTATCCGATCGGGCAAGGGTACGTACGAGTTCGCGGCCGACAAGAGTCTCTTTGTTGGAGAATGGGCGGACAGCACCATCACGAACGGCAAGTGGGTCTTCAAGGACGGCGGGTCATACGTCGGGCGCTTTGAAAATGGAAACCCCATTGGAAACTGCATGCTGAAGTTTCCGAGTGGTCTTCAGCAGGATGGCGAGTATGTCAAGACGCAGGCAACGAACGATGCAGGAGAAGACGTGACCGTGCACAAGTTCGTCGGCGGCATGATCGTGAAAGTTCGCTAGCAAGTGGAGACGCATCGACAGCAATAATGTTGGCCAACCCATTGCCTCAGCTTCGCAAGTAATTCATGAAAAGTATATGATCCCATTCCACAACACAGCTCAAATCACCCTAGCTTTCTGTGGCGTGCATGCATTTACTGAACGTACTTGTTCAAGAAGCGGCGGTGAAAGTCGTTACGGATCGTATCGTTGATGAAGCGCTTCTTCACTTCCGGCTCATTGCGTGACTGGTTCTTGAAGACCACGTCGTCATTCCACTGACGCTTCATCTTGGCGCTACCTGCGGCTTGCTGCTGCGTCAACGGGTTCCCCTGAAGAATCTCTTCACGCGACTGCTGCTCGTTGGCCTTTCGCTCCTCTTCCTCTTTGCGTAGTCGCTCTTCTTCACGCTCCTGTTTGATTTTCTCGAGCTCTCGCATTAGTTCAGCTTCTTCATCTTCATCATCACTGACATCACAAACAAAAGTTAGTCAGACTACAAAACAGCACGAAAGAAACCAACATCCGCACCTGTCGCTATCAGAATCGCTGGACTCATCCGAGTCAGCTCCGTCATCTGTGTCGTCATATTTGCTGGCCACCTTCTTCAGCTGCGACTCGCGGGCATCAGCCTCTGCGTCGCCCAGCAGCAAAATCTTCTTGTTCTCCTCAAGACGTCGGAGTTTGTCTGTAAGCAGGTAGCAACGTGTCAGCCAGTCCTCAGTAGACACCCAACCACAAAGCAGTCCCACCTTCGGCTGTGTCCTTCTTGCGGCCCTTCTCCAGCTCGTACTTGTCCTCCTTCCGCTCCAATTCCTCTCTCAAGTCCAATAGTTCCACCTCATTTGCTGTTCCCTGGCCAACCTGACTGCAAAAGCGACCCGAAATCAATAGTTAGTACTGCACAGTTACATATTATCATTATTACAAGAGTACGCACCGCATTTTAAGGCGCCTGTGGGCCGGCAGATCGCGCGCCGAGACCTGGTCGCTCAGCTTTCCTGTACAAGAGCATAATTGACGTTTGACGGCGCGTTAGAGACCCACAGAAGCAGCGTTGGGACCGCAATCGGTCCCTCTATCACGTAGACAGCTCCTATAAACCTCCAGCGTGCCATCCTCCTTCGTTTGACTGCCCTACGGCGGCGTGCCATGTCGGCCGGTGCGCAGTCGTCATGGTGCAGACGCTAGTTGGTGGAATTGCTGTAAGTGATTGGACAAAATAGCGAAAAGGCTTATGTTGTTTGCCTTACGTTGCTTAGTCCTTCACGCAACAACAGCCAACCAATACCCTCAGAATAAGGAAGGTTCTATTTTTCCAATATTATTTCATCTTGGCGCAACTTAAGCTAGCTCACTGCTTATCTGGCTCACATTTGAAGTTCCCGCCCAAACGAAGCAAGAGCTCCATGGCGTCGCCCGCTGCGACCCCCAAGCTGCTGCCCTGGGGGCGCCTCGTGCTGCAGAACAAGACGCGGCACTCGTCGCTGCCGGACCACTGCGACCTGCTGCGCTCCAAACACTGCGTGGGACGCGTGGCCAGTCGCAGCGACATCCACATCCCCAAGCAGTTCCTCAGCGCCCTGGTACGCGCTCCTGAGTCGCTCTTTTGCGCCAATCAGAGCGCTCCCTAACGTTGCATTTGCTGGTCCGTAGCACTGCATCATTCGACTCAAGGCCAATGACGCCAAGGGGGAGCCAGAGGTGGAGATTGAAGACGTTAGGTGCGTTTGGGCTGCTGGGTTGAATCCTTTAGGGGTTAATTGTGACTAACCCTGCATGTGAAGCAGCCGCTATGGAGTGTGGGTGAATGGCGTGAGGGTGGGCACTCGCAGGAAGGCGCAGCTGAAGAAGGGAGACCTACTGGACTTAAATCCCCCGAACGCCAAAGGTGCGTAGCTGCTTTGAGGGTGTTGATAGAGATACGGGACTGATTTTGCTGCATTTTGCTGTCGTGATACTAGAACCTGTGTGCTACAAGCTCGAGATTTTGTGAGTTTTGGGTGGGTGGATGTGGTCAAATGAATATATCTAATGTATTGTTATTATGTGATGCAGACCGAGTGGGTTGACGAAACAGAATGAAGAGCTGCACGGCCGTCTCAGCGCCGACGAAATGTCGGTCGCTGATCGCACCCGGAAGCGCACAATTGAGGACACGCAGTGCACACAGAGTCCGTCCAAGCCTGTACTCTCTCCGCCGCGTCCCCGGCCTGTGAAGAAGCTGCGGAGGGCTGGCAACAGCCAACAGACTGAAGAACCAGCAAGTGAGCCAGCCTGCACTCCTGCTACGCAACAGTCAGCGGCAGAAAATGAACATCAAGATCCGCCACCAAGAACTTCTGGGAAGAATCGGAGCCGGTCGGATGTCCAGCCACACAGCAGCAAACTTGGGAAATTACAGGAGGAGAACATCGAATACGCTCAGAGTTTGGCTAAGAGAAATGTCGAGCTGGACAAAAAATCGGAGCTGCTGGTTAAATCACAGGCGGAGCTGGCGTCCCTGAAAAAGGCTCATGCCGAAGAGCTGGCAAATTTGCGAAAGGAGATCGAAGCACTGAAAAACGAAAAGAAGACCAAGGAAGAAGAGATGAAGAAGGTTACGGAGAAAGCCAAAGCTGATCTTGACAAACAGGCGGAAGCCGCAAGGAAAGAATCCGACGAGTTGCGTCAAGAGCGTGACGTTCTCAGACGCACGATTGAGGACGTACTGACGGATACCAACACGCCGAAACAAGTGCGCACTGTTGTTGAGCTGGACGCCAAGGTACCGTACATCATTGCTGTTGCTCTCGCGTTGTTTCGTGGCTAACAAATACTCCTGTCAGATTCAAGAGTTGAGGCGTAAATTCAAGCAGGAACAAGAGCAACGCGCTGTTCAAGAACAGCATAACCGCTCACAATTGTACGTTGCTACCATGAACGGGGGGATGCTTTTACTGACGTATGCTGTGCTTACACAACCAAATGCGTAGAACTCCACCGTCCAAGAAACAAATTGTTGAAATCGAGCGCAAGGCTCACTTGAGTCGTGTTCTTGTTAAGAGGATGGAAGAAAGAGAGCAGACACGGAAGCGCAATGCAGCTACGGAGGCTCAGCAATTTCAAGAAGATAAGAAGATAGCGGAGGCAATTACTATGGACCTCTCGATTTCGTCAGGGTCTAGCCAGTCTCAAGACTCAATTGACGCTGGCCGTCTCCAGGGTAATCGCCGTAGCTCGCAGTTGTCGGTCGCCTCGAACGAACACTCGGAACCATCTCCCGGTGACTTGCCGCTGACGATAGATGAAGAGACCAAGAGTGGTGATACGCCGCAGGGGCATCCACCTCTATTCAACAGATTCGGTGCAAGCACTTCGGGAGGCAACGCTACTAGACCTGCTACGCTATCTGGGCCACACTCTCATAGATCAACCTCGAGGGATCGAGTGGGGGAGGAGGAAAGCAAGGGAGAGCAGGATGCCGTTGAAGACGAAGAGACGAAGGGCAACAATTAAGGTTTGAAAATAAGCACAAAATGCAGATATCGTGACCCGTGATTCCAGCAGTCGCGTCGTACCAACCTGGGCATGTTCGTAGCTAGGCAGCCGAAGCAAGCTATACAAGCTGGCGGAGACAAGGCGCGACAGCGAAGGAAAGACAAGTCTGGTGACAATGCTGTCTTCAAGTTGGACACTTACCTCGATAGACGAGATTTTGTTGGTGCACTGACACTGCTGCGCGTTGCAAGGCGTCCTGAAGATGGTCAAGAACTGAGTCTCACGAAGAAGGATGCCCCGGAAGACGATCTTAGCTCTTGGCGCATGAATACGTGGTGGGTCGCGTATTGTCATTTCCACAGTGGAGACTTTGGTGCAGCGCTATCTCATTTCGAGCAGTTGATTGAAGCCGCTTCATCTGGTGACGCGACTGCAACCGACCTTAAAAGCTGGAGACTGAGTCGAGCGTGCTGTCAGCTCTATCTGCAGAACTTCGAGGACGCCGAGCACGCGGCTTTGAGCAGTTCACGAAGTTCACTCTGCAATCGTCTTTTGTTTCTTCTCGCGCATCGAAGACAGCACACTGAGCAGATTCTGCTCGATCGGTACCAGCAGCTTTCTCGAGAATCAGTGGAGGACCAGCTAGCACTAGCATCGACCAGCTTTGCGCAGAGCAATTTTCAAGAAGCAGCAGAGATTTACAAGAGGTTGTTAGCTGAATCGAGCAAGGGCAGTCAAGAGGGCGGATCGGCGCTGCATGTGTATTTAGCGCTGTGCTACTTTAAAATGGGCTACGACGACGTCGCATTGGAGCTGCTCGCTGTGTACTTGATCGGCCACCCAGACAGCTTCTTCGCGACGAACCTGAAAGCGAGCTGCAACTTTCGCCTGTACAGCGCTCGCGAAGCCAAACCGATTCTCGACGACTATGTGCGTCGATTTCCAAACCACCCATGTACGCAAGGAGTGAACGACTACGCGCTTTATTCCTCGACAGCAACGTCGACCCATTCCGAATCTGCAATGACCGACGTGATGCAGCACAACCTGGCCATATTCCGCGTCTCGGATCGTGAATCGAACGGCATCGAGAAGCAAGGCGCAGCGGCAGAAAGAGTCCTGGGCCCGTTAGTCGGTCATTTCGAAGAAGCCCAGCTGAACTTGGTCTTGCTGCATCTCAAGCGCCGCGAGTATCACAAAGCGTTCGCGTTGATGGGGGATCTGGAGCCTCAAACCACAACCGAGAGAGCGATGAAGGGGGTGCTGCACGCTGTTATCGGCGAGCAGACCCACTCCAAGGAGCACATTTTTCTCGCTGAGAAGTACTTCCATGCTGCAGGGTCTTCCCCGGACGATGCTGACACGATTCCTGGCCGTCAATGCATGGCGTCGTATTTCTTGCTGCGCAAGGAGTTCGGCGATGTCGTCGTGTACCTGAGCTCCATTGCTACGTACTTGAGTACCGACGACGCCTTCAATTGGAATTATGGGGTGTCTCTAGCAGCTACCGGTGCCTATCGTGAAGCTGAAGAAGTGTTACTGCGAGTGCAGAGTCCCGAGCTGCAGTCACAACTGGTGTTTTGCGGGTGGCTAGCTCGCTGCTACATCTGCAATGGTCGCGTCGCGCAGGCGTGGGAGTTGTATCTCAAGCTGGAGAACTCGCAGACGGCGTTCGCGCTGCTCAAGCAGATCGCCAACGACTGTTACAAAGCCCAGCAGTTCTTCTACGCCGCCAAAGCGTTCGACGTGCTGGAGAGACTCGACCCCGACCCAGAGTACTGGGATGGCAAGCGTGGAGCGTGCATGGGCTTCTTCCGCCAAGTCGCCTCTGGCCAGGAGAGCGAACGCGACGCAGCTCCCTCGCATCGATGCGAGGAGGTGCTCAAGCTGCTGGGCAACTCGAAAAACGTGCTCGAAGCATCGAAACTCGTCGCTGTTGTGACGAAATGGACTAAAACGTTCTTGTAGACGTGCAAGGGATTGGAAAAGCGGAAGCAGACGTCATCATTACTCCATTCACTTTACATCTCTGGTGGGTTGTCCGCCTAGAACGCCATCGGCGTCTTGCTCGCCACGTCTCGCTTGGTGCGTCGCGGCAGCTTGGCACTCGCCTGGTCGAATGGCAACGTGGCGGCATTGCGTGACGTCGCTTCTCCAGCATAGTCGGCGATAGTCGGGTCCTCCTTGGGTGTGCAGATGCTGCGTCTCGTGGCAGTCGGGCGCAGACATCTCGGCAGGAAATGCATCGCGGCGTCCGCCAGCCCCAGCACTCGCGTCACCACCGCCACGTACAGCACGCCGGCCATTGTCGAGTCTTGCGCTTGAGCTTGCGAGTTGCAGAATTGCCGAACGCCTCTTATTCGAGGCTGACGGCGGCCTTTGATGGCCCCATACATACAGCTTCCAATTGCCGTCACCGATGTCGAGAATCGGCCATTTTGACAGCGGTGACGTTCTCGATGTGTGGCCGAGAGCGCTTCGAACGGAATTCCTCCGCTGTGCCCAGCAAGTTGAAGCCATCTTCAACGTCCGCCTTTTCAGCCAATCAGCGCCAGAGAACACCATGCACGTCAAGCGCGAGGAATGGGAGACGCTCGTGGTGGCGGCGGAGCTCGTGGCGGCGCTGTGCGCGTCCTTCTGGCTGGCCACGCGGCGCTCCGGGCGCGTGGACCGGCGCCCGCTGTCCAGCGCCGCCTCCGCTTTGCTGCAGCCGCGCGGTTGCTGGTCGCTGCGCGCGCTGGTGGCCTTCCGAGCAGGCGCCGCGACCTTCTTCCTGCTGGTGCAAAGCTGCGACGTGTGGCGCTCTAGCGGCCGCTGCCTGGCCTTCTACACGTCCTGGAACTTCATCCTGCAAGGCGCGTACTTCGCGCTGGCTGCGTGGCGCTCGCGTAGCCACTTGCAGCGCCGACTGGACGAGAGAACGGCGAGCTACACGGCGCTCAAGGACGATGACTACGGGACGGAGAGCCCCTTCGCCAGTCGTCGACGCGTGGTACGAGACAGCGGCGTGCACTGGATCGACCTGGAGCTGCTGCTGGACGTGTGTCTAGCGGCCTCACTGCTCATCAGTGCTGTGGTGTGGACGGTGCTGTACCCGTACGCCGTCAAGATCGGACACCCAGAGACGATCCTGAACGGCGTGAGCTACTGCCAACACGCAGGCAATGTGCTGCTACTGCAGATCGACTTCTTCGCCTCGAGGCACCAGGTCTCGAGAGACGCGTTGCCATTGATTATGGGCTGGCCGTCGGTGTACGCTGTGTTTGCGTGGATTGTGCATGGAACCGTGGCCAAGGGGTTCTGGCCGTACCCGTTCCTGGAGCTGGACACGCCGTGGGCGCCTGTTTGGTACGGCGGACTGCTGGCTGCTCATGTGCTAGCGTTGATGCTGGTGATGCTGCTGTCCAAGGTGAAGCACAATGACCAGCCAGCGGTGGACGAAAATGAGGTCTAAACAGGAACACGAAGCGATGGCCGCGGGGGATATGTTACAGTTCAGCCGACATGGTAGAAACCAAAATGCCAGTTGCTAGCTAGGATCAAGACCCGATCTTGACCTCGATGAGTTCGCCACCTTCCAAGTCGTAGTCCTGAGCAGGTAAAGAGGTGTAAGCTGGCGCGTTGCTAGGAATGCACGAAACGTTACGAGACCCACCTTGAACGTTTGAGATGCCGTCATCTTTTCTCCGTCGATCATGAGCGAGATGCTCGACACTTCGCATTCTTTCTCCTTTGCAATTTTGCCTAGCAGTACCCCCACCTTTGAGGTCTGCATTGCAAACAGCTAATTAAACAACTCATCAAGAGCAACGACGAATACGCGACGTACCGGAACAATTTGGTGTGCCTCGGACTCGCCTCCCCCAAATCGTAGCTGTACTTCGATGGTCTGAGCCTTGGGCTGACGCTTCACGAAGTTGTTGTGGTTGTCGTTGTTGATTTTCACCGAAATCTCATCCTGATCAAGAAGGCCGTAAAAGTCAAGACGCTCGTCTAGTCGAAGCTCCTGGTCTTGCAAGCTCATCACGACATCATCCGGGTTGGAGATTTTATGTCGATCGCAGTAGCTTGCATGAAGTTTCTCGACTGTCGCCGCCTGCAAAATGCCCATAATGATTCATTAGCTACCAAAACTTACAACAGATTATAGCCCGAGCAAACGTACCGAGTCGATCTTGAAGACCTCAGAGCGCCTGCCAAACACAACTAATCGCAACCGCAAGTAGGTCTTCTTCTTCGCCTCGATCTGCTTCGAGAAGTCCACCTTGGCTTCAATTAGGTCGCCCGAATCTAAGTCTTCGTTCGCTGGAGTGCTCGAGAGTGATAATGCTTCTCCATCCAACGACATTTTCACTGCAGACTGCGGCAGCCCATGTATCTCGCAAAAGCTCGTGTAGAGCTTTTCGAAGGTCTCCTTCTGCATTGTGTAACGAGCACGACCAGGCATTAGTCTACAGAATTGTCCACCATACCACATAGTGCAACACGTACCTTGTGAATAGGAATCTCATCAACCGCTCCACCGTTCGAGCGAATGTGCAAGGTGATGCGTGGTCCTTTGTCCACAACAGGTTCCGGTGGTGGCGCCCTCGGTTCAGGAACAGCAACAGCCTCCACTTCATCATCCGAGTCGGAATCCAGCGAGATAATCTCTAAATTGTTCACTGTAACCTGCCGCTTCGTAGACGTCGCCCTCTTCAAGACAGCTCTCGTCTGGTTCAGCACCTTGTCCTTCTCCAGTTTCTGTCGGATCTCTTGCTCCACCTGCAGCTTCCTCAGCCGCTCCGCCTCGCGTTCATTCTCGTCCTCATCGTCGCTGTCATCCAGCAGCCCCCTGCCTTCAAGAGATCAATAGAAACAGCACTGTCAACGATAAATTCCCTACAAACTCTCTCACTCTCAGCGTCGCACCAGCTTTGGCGGGACTTTTCCCGTTCTTCGCAGCTTTGCCAGGGGACGCGCGTTGTCTCCGTCGCTTGGTGGGCGTCTGCAGGATCGTAAAGTCGTCGAAATATCCGTCGTCGTCTCCTCCTTCGTCCGATGAGGACGATAGCGCGACTACAGAAGAATAATCCAGCAATGACAATGTTTAATCAACGATATTGCAGCTTGTAGAGCGACGCTGAAGCCCGTAGCAATGTGCATCGACAGGCAATTAAACGAAAGTACGAGACGCACCGAAGATCTGGCGCTTCTTGTTGCGCTCGAGCGCGCTGTAGAGCTTCACGTTGTCCTCCTCGTCCGAGCTCATGGCGATGCAGGCAGATGTTGTTGTGATGACCCCCTGGTCTGCCATTCGCCGAAATTCAACCAGCCGCCTTTCAGCCAATCACAGCGGTTCAAATTGACTGGGGCAGACTGCATGGACATTCTAACATCAAGGCACTTTTAAGTCATGGCGCCGGCGTTGTTCAAGAGCAAGAAGCGCGGCCGCGACGCCGAGAAGGAGGCGGAGAATGCATCCGAAGCTTCTGCGTCCGCTGCGTCGTCTGCTGAGAGCAGCAGCGAGAACGAGAACGATAGCGAAGACGAAGAAGTGGAGAACGCCATGTTCCGTCCAGCACCCAAAAAGGACGAGGCTGAGGAAGAAGAGGCGGAAGGAGAAGAAGAAGAAGAAGAAGAAGAAGAAGAAGAAGAAGAAGATGATGAGGAGGAGGAGGAAGAGGAAGTTCCTGTGAAGAAGGAGAAGAAGCAGAAGAAGGAGAAGAAGGCGGTGGAGCAGCCGCAGGATGAGCAGGACGAAGGACTGAAGGAGGAGATTGGACGCAAGACGGAGGCCACCGTCTACGTGGAAGGAATCCCGTACAAAGCCAGTGAAGGAGACTTGGTGACGCACTTCTCGTCCTGTGGTACAGTGCGTGAGGTTCGTATGCCTCGCTATCAGGACTCGGGCAAGCCACGCGGATACGCGCACGTGGTGTTTGACGACGAAGCGGCGCTCAAGAATGCGCTGCAGCTGGATGGCAAGTATCTGTTCAACAGATACCTGTCTATCCGCAGAGCTGAAGCGCCTCGTGCGGTGGAGATGGCGCTGAAGGAGAAGAACCAGAACGCGAACAAGAAGGCCATCAAGGGGTGCCGCACCGTGTATATTAAGCAGCTGCCGTACGACGTGGAGGAGGAGACGGTGCGTGAAGCACTGGCGGCGTGTGGAACGATCACGAGTGTGCGACTGCCCATTTGGAACCACACCAAGAAGTTGAAGGGCTTCGGATACGTCGAGTTCTCGAGTGAAGACGAAGCGCTCGCTGCGTCTCGACGCAGTGGAATGCGCATCGGAGACCGCATGGTGCTGATCAGTCTGGATGCACCAGGAAGCGCGCCCAAGGCGAGTTTCCGCCAGCGCGACGGTCAGTACTGGAATAAGGGCGAGGAGGCCAAGAAGTCGTTGGCCAAGAAGCTCACGGAGAAGCAGCAACGCCAGACCGCCCACAAGAAGCGGAAGACGGCGTCCAAGTAAAGCTAGCTGCAAACACCGTTTGATTGAGAATAGAGCTATATTTCACGTACCCTCCCTGTTCCAACAACCAAGACGCGACGTGCTCCATCATATCTAAAGACACTGACAGCTCCCAACCATCTCCACTTCGTAGCTTAAAGCCCTTGCATCTCCCGTGTGTTCGTCACTGCGTCCGCTTCTACTTGCTCGTCCTCTCGCCGTCTCTTCCTAGGCCGTGAAGGCGATAGGTTTGCTCTGCAGGTCGATGACGTCCAAGTTGCGAAAGCCACGCACGCCCGCCGTGTGCTGCACCTGGTCGAACCAACGCACCAAGTTGCTGTACTGGTCTCGCTGGGCAGGCGTGAAGCCATTCACCGCCGCGTGCAGCGTCCAGAAGAGCGCGGCGTCTGCGAGCGTCACGCGGTTGGCTGCCAGGTACGTCTTCTGCTGCAGAGAGCTCTCCAGCACCTGCCAGTGGGTGGCCGAAGCCGCCGGGGGGCAGCGTTGGATGCCGTGTGCAAAGTCGATCCACATGGCCACTTGGGCGCGCTCGAACGTCGTCTGGCCCAGCAGCTCCAGCTCTCGGTCGGCCAGGCGCGCAAGGTACTTGGCGATGGTGGAGGCCTCGTACAGCTCCGTGCTCTTGCCCAGACGCACGCGCAGACGTCCAGAGGCGGCAGAGCCCAAGTTCACGCCGCAGAAGCGCGCCACGAAGCGCAGGAACTCGGCGTCCGCGGACTGGTCCAGTGATACCGACATGTTGGCGTCTTGATGCTGATCTAAAGTGACTGGGGAACGGAGGGAGGCTATAAACCCTAACTGATGTTTGAACTAGGTCTTGGAAACCCTGATGAGGAGTGAAGATCTATATGGATGAGTGATGGTCAACTGAAGCCCGAATGGGTACACTTTTTGATTGATAGGGATCCATTTTGTCATTTTGGAATTGACGCAATGGCAAGCAGGACGCTCGTGGACATTGGGGCGAACTTGACGAGCGGACAGTTCCGCAGGGACCTGCCGCAGGTGCTTCGTCGAGCCAAGCACGCGGGCGTCGACACCATCGTCATCACCGGCACGAGTTTGGCCGAGAGTCGCCGTGCCGTGCACCTCGCAAAGCTCCACTCGACGCCATCCAGTGTGGCGCTCTTCACGACTGTGGGGATCCACCCACACGACGCCAAGAGCTTCAACGAACTCTCGACCATTGACGAGATGCGCGCCTTGATCACGGGCAAGGACGGGGACCTGGTGGCTGCTGTGGGCGAGTGTGGACTCGACTTCAATCGCGACTACAGCCCAAGAGATGCTCAAGTGCGAGCGTTTCGAGCGCAGGTGGCGCTGGCTTGTGAACTTCAGATGCCGCTCTTTGTGCATGAGAGAGAGGCCCATGAGGCGCTCATGGAGGTGCTTCATCCTTTTGTGGAGAGCAAGTCGCTGCCTCCGACGGTGGTGCATTGTTTCACTGGGACGGAGAGTGAGATGAGGAAGTACCTTGCAATGGGTTTCTACATTGGTCTGACGGGCTTTGTGTGTATGGAACCGCGTGGTCTGACGGTGAGGAACATGGTGCATCGCATCCCGCTGGATCGATTGATGATTGAGACCGACGCGCCGTTCATGTATCCGTACGGTGGAGGGAGACAGAAGAAACGAGCCAGGTGTGAGCCCAAGGATATCGCAGCGGTGGTCCAGACACTGGCTGGTTGTTATGGAGTCACGGGAGATGAAGTTGCTCATGCTACGACAGAGAATGCGATGAAGTTCTTTCGACTGGGTGCTCGTCAGGTGGCATCTGTCGGTGAGGAGAAGGCAGCGGTACCTGTGGTGTCGACGAGTTCGAGTGAGAATCAGGAAATTGAGGGGGCTATCGTCCTGAATGGTGGCGAGGGAGAAGGTGGAGGTCAATTGCTGCGAGTTGGCACGGCACTGTCTGCTGTAATGCAGCGGGTTGTGCGCGTGCACTCCATTCGTGCGAATCGCAAAGTGCCAGGGCTGAGAAACCAGCACTTGAGCACGATCGAGCTTGTAGCAGCCTTGTCGACGGGTGGGGTACTGTCCGGCGCTCGGCTGAACTCGACGGAGCTCACTTTTGACGCTCGACCTGCACTTCTCACTGCTGGTAGCAAGACTGGGGCTTTCAATGCCGCATCCCACACCGGTGGTAGCATCTCTCTGATGCTTCAAGGAGCGCTCCCGGTGTTAGCTTTTCGTGACAGCCTAACGCAGTTAAGTTTGCGAGGTGGAACCCACGTTGGCTTCAGTCCGACGATAGACTTTATGCAGGTGCCACTTCGTGCCTTGCTCGCGCGCTTTGGCCTCACCTTCGACGTGGAAGTTTCCAAGCGCATGTTCTTCCCTGGAGGTGGCCCCAGCGGCCAAGTGCAAGTATCTATGAACCCAGTTGAGAGTGGCAAAACTCTTCGTGCTATCGATCTAACCGAGCCGTCTGCACTTGTTCATCGTGCTTTCATTCGAGTGACAGCATTCGGCTCATCGGCGAACGAGAACATGGTCGCTCATTACGCAAGTGCATTGAAAACGGTGGTTGGCAAACAATTTCGCAATGGAGAGAGCCATGAGCCGCTTATCATCGAGGAGGACTGCGTTATTGAGGCCACAACAGCAGCACCCCAGAAGAAAAAAGGATTTAAGGGGAGAGCGCCGAAGGAAAAGACCGCTGTATCGGTTCTCGTCGTGCTCGAAACAACAACTGGTGGAATCATTTCCATCGACCGCACGGTTAATGTGACCGAGTCAACCGCAACTATCCTAGCTGAGCAGATAAGGTCGAAGCTCAACGAATACCTTCAGAGCGGCACGTGTGTTGACGAGCATCTAGCAGATAACGCGGTGGTTTTCATGTCATTGGCGCAAGGCACGTCTCGGTTGCGTGTGCCATGCAAGGCTCACCGCACTTCAAAACACCTTGAGACGGCTTTGGAAATTGCAGCTCGGCTCACGGGAGCTACGTATCGTCTTCTTGAGGAAGAAACGAGTGCTGTCATTGAAGTCGATGGTGTCGGTCTACAACGGCATGCGTAGTGCAGAGACTCCAACGGATTGCAATATACGAGCAAATTCAAATTCGTTTTGCGGTGAAGCGGCACTTCGAGTGGGCGGTCGCGTCGAGTTTGCAGATTTGAAAGCGGAATCGCTGGCAGTGCAGATGAAAGAGGGTCCGGGGGAATTGGCGGTGAGTTCTCGACGCAAGAGCGATGTTCTGGCAAGTCGAGCGGGTCGAGTGAGTCTGCAGTGGTCAATACCCCAACTGGAAGGCAAAGCGCCAAGCGCTCGTGGTGGTCACTCGGCGGTGTTAGCAGGAACGCATCTGCTGATCTTTGGAGGACACTTCTTCGGAAGTGCAGGAGGTTTCGTGTACTTGAACGACCTGCATCGCTTGGATTTGGGGAGTTCAACTTGGGCAGAGGTGATCTTCCCGAAAGAGCAGCCACACCGCCGTCAGCAGATGGATGAAGGTGAAATTGATCCGCCGGTTGTACTTCCAGCCCCTCGCTATGGTCATTCAGCTTTACTTCTAAACGGTGGGGAGCGCATGTTCGTGTTTGGGGGTCGTGGTTCTCGAGGTGAAGCGTTCCGAGATATGTTTTTCTTCGATCTTGGTGCGATGGCGTGGCTACAAGTGCAGTGGACTACGGATTGTCCTGCTGGACGCTACGGACATGCTGTAGCCTCTGTGGACGATGAGAAAATGTTCGTGTTCGGTGGCTGGGATGGCAAGAAAAGCATGAATGATTTCTGGTCTTTCGACTCGGCCACTTTCACTTGGCGTCGACCCAAATGCTCGGGCAAACCACCCACTCCGCGTCAAAACTTGTCAATGGTGGATCTCTCTAGCAATGGTGAAGGTGGTCCGTCATCACTGCTTTTGTATGGAGGGTACACCGTGATGCCAGACGCGCTGCCTGTGTACAACAAGGATGTGTACGTTTTCGATGTCTCTACGATGGCGTGGAGTCGTCCAAGACTCGTGGGTGAATATCCTCTCGGCACATTTGGTCAGTCAATGAACATCGCGGGTGCTGGTAGTGAAGCAGAATTGGCGGTGATGCTTGGTGGCTGGTCCGGCACGGAGCGTACGCCTTTGTTCATGGGCGACAAACAAGTTCGCGAACTTGTTCGACTCGAAGATCGTGAACAGCGACTTGCAAGCAGCACTAGCAGATCGAATCAACGAGATGAGAAACGGAAGAAGCGTAAGAAAAAACATGAACGCGACCTTCGTGGTGCGTCTTCGTATGCGCGCGTGCTGGACGTGCAAAACATGGAGTGGCATCGTGTTGCTGCGTACGGCGTGGCGGTGGCGAATCGCTATGGACATACGTCTACGTTGGTAGGTCCTCATCTCTTCCTGTTCGGTGGCTGGGACGGCAATCGAGCCCTCAACCAACTCGTCGTGGGCGAGCTCGCCATTGCACCGGAGCCGGAGACACCTGCGGAGTTATCACCGACGTACTAATGCAACAGGAAGAAAAAGGTTTGCATTCATGTTGGGGCTCTATGGTGTCTGCTTTGAAATGCTACTGGGAGCAGCTAGTAAGTCGAAGACTCTTGGCTGCGTCGGATATCGCTTCACCTACTCCAGGCGATCGATGGCGGCCTTGATGTCGTCAATGAAGTCCGTGAGGGGCTTAGGGCCATGCACTTGGTTGTCACGCGTGCGAATGTTGACCTCCTGAGCAGCCCGCTCCTTGTCACCAACGACAAGGATGTAGTTGTAGCCTGCAACCTGAGCCTCACGCACACGCTTGTTGAGAGTCTTACTACCGTCCTGCACATCGACAAATAGGCCACGCGGGGTAGCTGTCTGCAACTTGCTTGCTACTTCGCGAGCGTACTCACGATGCGCCTCAGCAATGGGTAACACAGCCACCTGTCGTGGGCTCAGCCAGAGCGGCCACTTGCCACCCGTGTGCTCAATGAGGATAGCCATCATTCGCTCAATTGATCCGAGAACGGCGCGGTGAATGATGATAGGCGTGTGCGACTCACCATCGGCACCATCGTACGTGAGCTCGAAGTTAATCGGCAACTGGAAGTCCAGCTGGATCGTACCGCATTGGTGTTGGCGCTTGAGGGCATCTGTCACGACGATGTCAATCTTCGGGCCGTAGAACGCGCCATCGCCTTGGTTCACTGTCCAGGGTTGTCCAAAGTCATCCAAAGCTAGACGCAGTTGGTCCTCTGCGTCGTCCCAGAGTTCGAGTTCACCCATGTATTTCTCGGGCCGCGTCGAGAGACGCAAATTGAACTTGAAATCGAAAATCCCGTACACGTGCTTGATGAAGTCGAGGGCGTGAGAGATCTCCGACTGGACCTGAGCAGCCGTACAGAAAATGTGGGCGTCGTCCTGGTGGAAACGACGAACGCGGGTGAGTCCTGTAAGTGCGCCAGACGCCTCGTTACGGTGCAGCGCCGAGAAGTCAGCGAGTCGAACGGGCAACTCTCGGTACGAGTACTTCTTTGCCTCGCGGAACATCAAGCAATGTCCTGGACAGTTCATAGGCTTGAGTCCAAACTGGTCGTACTCTTCGTCACCGTGAGCGTGGTCATGACCACAAGTTTCGTTGCTGTCACCGTCGGTTGAGATTCCTTGGGAGACCATGAACATATCATCGTGGTAGTTCTTTAGGTGGCCAGACGTTTCCCACAGCTCTTTCTTGAAAATCAAAGGAGTGATAACCTCATCGTAACCACGGCGACGGTACTCGTTGCGGATAAAATCAGCCAGCGTGTTGAACACTCGCGTACCATGAGGCAGGAAAAATGATGATCCCGGACTCAGAGGGTGGAACATGAAGAGCTGCTGAGCGCGGCCGATCAAGCGGTGGTCGCGCTTCTTGGCTTCTTCCTGGAGATGACGCCACTCCTTGAGCTGTGCGTTGTTCGGGAAAGAGATGGCGTACACACGCTGCAGCAGCTCCTTGCCTTCCCAGTGTGACGCACCACATCGCGTGATATCAAAAGATGAAAGAAGACCTGCCAAAAACGAGAAAAATATCACAACGTCAGTCTCGCGAAGATGACATCGCCTGCTTCACTCTACAATAGAGCTCTAGAATATGGATGTTTGTCCACGTGTAGCTCGCCAGCACTCAATACGAGAGTGGAGAGTCGTTCGATAGACACAATTGCTATAGGACTGAAGGGGAGAGCTCCCAATGCGATTGAACCAGAGAGAGCAGCCTGTTGACTCGCCGCTGCTCCCTCACTCTCTTCTGCTTGTGTTGAGCAGGTAATAGTCCACAATGCCAACGATATAACATATAAATTCACGTACCAGTATGAGGAACATGGGGACCACGACACAGATCAATCAGTGGGCCGCATCGGTAGAGCAAGATGGCCTCGCCCTCCGGGATCTTGTGCAACATGTCTCGCTTGAAATCCGAGTACGCAAATAGTTGGTCCGCGAACTCGCGCGTCACCTGGAGTCGTTCAAACGGCTGTCTAGCCTTGACGATCTTCTTAATGCTGCGCGCGAGCTCGTCAAAGTCCGTCTCGGACACCGTGAGTCCGTCCTCCAGAAACATCTCGTAGAAGAAGCCTCCCTCGCTCAGCGCCGGTCCGTCCGTCAGTCGGATCTTGTCCTGAAACTTCTCTTCCAACGCCTACACCCACCAGATCTCAGCCTACTCCCCACCAAAACACTCTCCTTCATCCTCTCTCGTACCTGTCCCAAAACGTGCGCGGACGAGTGCCAGAAGACGCTCTTGCCTTCATAACTCGAGAAACTGTCCACCCAATCACCGTCAGCTCTGCACCTCTATAAACCCCATTATAAACTCCCATACTCGAGCAATTGCAGCGCTCCGGAGCGTTGCAGCGGCGTCCGCAGGTCCAACACCTCGCCCGAGTCCTCAATCTTGGCCGCCAGCGCCTGGAACTTGGGCAGTCCCTGGCTGTGCATATGCTTGAGCACATCAATTGCCGTCGTGACGCCCGCCACTCCCTGGAACGCGAAGGCGCCTGGCGTCTCTCCTGGGTACTGCACCGCCAAGTCCAACGGTTCCGCTTGATTGATCGCTTCCTCCTGCGCCTTGGCCAGCGCCGCCTGCTGCCGCTCCAGCTCCTGCGTCCACAGCGCCACTCGGTCTTTTCGGATGGAGATCGTGGCCAGCCCCGCGCGCGTCTGGCGCAGTAGCGGCCGCGCGAAGCGTCTGCACCGCACACTCGCGAGCATCTTGGCGAATGACGCACAAGGCGCGAATAGCTACGATTGGGATTGGTGGAAAATAGGTCCAGAAACGATGGGATTGGTGGAAAATACGAGTGTGCTCGTATTTTGTGTGCTCGTAAATGACCATGAGGAGGATACAAGTACCGGTGCGGGGACTGCAGCGCTGGAGCAAGGACAGACACGAGGTGAAGCTCCAGTTTCGATGCACGGGCTGTGGCAAGTGCTGCACAGGAAGCGGCGGCCGCGTGCGCGTGAACGGCCGCGAGCTGCAGGAGCTGGCGGCCGCGACAGACGAGACGGTGAAGACGTTTAAGGAGAAATACACGCGAGTGGTGGAGGAGGACGTGGGTGGACTCAAGAGGACAGAAATTGTATTGAAACAGACAAGTGACGACCACCAGTGTATTTTCTTACAAGGGTCCAAGTGCTCCGTGTATCAAGGTAGTTGGAACCTGTTAAGTGGATGCTGTGGACGGTTTTTGGGCTGATGGACGAGGTGGATGTTGTTACAGCCAGACCGACGCAGTGCAGGACGTTCCCGTGGTGGCCGCAGAATCTCGTGTCTGACTATGATTGGCAACTCGCAGCTGCGGACTGTGAAGGGATTCGAGTGGGTGAAGAGCAAGTGGAGGACGTGCCGGTGTATTCGTTCGACGACGTCATGCCTGAGACGATTCTGCACGATGTGAGATGATAGTGGAGTGTTGGGGATTGATAAGAGAAGCTGACGGGGTTGCGGTGTGCTATTTGCTGTAGATCCATCGGTCGGGTGAGAACTTCACGTACGACGAGCTGCAGCAGATGCTGAGTGACTTGCGAGAAGTGGAGCCGGACTTTGTGGCGCAGTACAAGGCCGAGCTTTTGGAGAATTTTTCACGACGAATCGTCTTTAGTGACGAACAAGTTACCGTGATGGACAGCTTTCCAGGCGGAGAATCGAAGCCCACACGCAGCTTCGTGTTCAATGATCGCTTGAACTTGACGCAGAGTGAGGTAGCGCTGACTGAATCGTCGACTGAGTCTGAACCTGAATTTGATCGCAGCACTTTGGCTTTTGAGGTGCATCGAGCTTTGTGCATGCCGCTTGCGTGGCTAGTGAAGGGTGATCGACCGTTGCGTGTATCCGTGCTAGGAGCTGGGGCGTGCACTCTCCCTTTATTTCTGCTGGAACATTTCTCTGCTGAAGAGCTCGGTCGACTGGATGCTGTCGAGCCTAGCAGCCAGGTCAACGCCGTCGCTAAGCGATTTTTTGGAGTGGGTGAATCCCTAGAACGGGACGGGAGACTTATAATCCACGAGAAAATGGGTGAAGACTTCCTCGCAGAGCAAAATCAAGAATCTGTCTTCGACTTGCTGATCATGGACGTCGAGGCTGGTGAGAGTTGTGCTGGTGTGCGGGCTCCACCTGCAGTGATGCTGGAGTCGAGCTTCTTGCAGAGCGCAAAACGTCTTCTTTCTCCACATGGCATCCTGGCGGTCAATGTGATCACGGAGACGCAAGAAGCGCTGCAAAGTGTGGAAACCAAGCTTGGCAACGTTGTTCCAGGTGGACTGCGGCTTTCGTTGCCAGCAAACTCGACCTTCTTCCTTTTCAACCATGAGAATCCTTCCTTGGACGTCGACGCGTACACTCAATTGATTCAAAACAACCCATTCCAGACGAAATACGCCCAGACACCAGCATTACTAGACAAACACCAGCTTTCCAAGTTGCATCCCCATCAATAATACAGTTGCAACCACTTCACTTCAACCTGCTCTCAGTAATCGCGCGACGTAAGCTTACCGGTAAACTACATCTACTAAGTACGAAAACCCAATTTGGTACTCTGTACCACTGTAGCCATGTCTGCTCCATAATCAAACAAGCAATGGTGGCGAGCACCCCGAAGCGTCAGGACGGCCGCGCTGGCAACGAGTTGCGGCCGTTCGCGTCCGAGCAGGGCGCGCTCTTCCGCGCCGACGGTTCTGCGCGCATGTCTCACGGCAGCAGTACCGTGCTGGCGGCCGTGTACGGCCCTGGGCAGGCGCGCAACTGGCGCAGCGAGAAGACGGACAAGGCCACGCTGGACGTGTGCTTTAAGCTGGAGAAAGGCATCATGAGTGGGGTTGCAATGGGCTTTTTAACACTGCTTTTACTCGTGTTTTAACGCTGAAATTACGGTCGTTACGGTTGCAGCCTCCAAGGAGAAGGAGTACGAGCAGATCATCCGCGAGACCTTCACGCCCGTTGTGCTCACGGACAGTTTCCCGCGCGCCGTCATCAGCATCGTGGTGCAAGTGATCGAGGACAATGGCTCTATATCCTTTCCACCATATTTATTGATTCATTGGGTGCTACATGTGAGACTTTGGGTTGTGTCGGGTGGTTTTCCTTGACCTTGTAGTGGCATTTGTGTCTTTTTGGAACCAGCACCTTCTTGCAGTTGCTATCAATGCGGTGAGTCTGGCGCTGATGGACGCTGCAGTCCCCATGACGTCGGTGGTTACAGCTACTACGTGTGGGATTTTCGCCGACGGCAACTTGTACCTGGACCCGTCGTCTGTAGAAGAAGAGGTATAGCGGACTACGACCGACTGTGCGCTATGATGCGTAGATGAACTCATCTATCTTGAACTTTGTTGCACTACTATAGGAAGCTGTTTCGTGGGTTACTGCTGCGCGGTCCAGCACAAGCGACGGTGTCTTAACGTGCATCACGAACGGTACAACTGCTCTGCATTGAAGCTTAAGGTTTGGACGAAGACTAAATATTAATTGCTGACTTGCTTCAGGTCTACTGTCGGAAGAGCAGTACTTTGCATGCTCTGAAGCATGTCAGAGGTAAGAATCGCCGGGAATGTTTATGTAGATGTCGTGTATACTGAACATTTATGTTCTAATTTATTTCAGAGCTTCGGAGAGTGTTGCAGCCTTCTTCAGGATTGTTCAGCAGAAGAAACACCCGATTGACGCTGCTGGTCAGTGATAAATAGTGCAGGCGAGGTGTATACGCTCCTCAAATCGGCCTGACTCAAGTCGCTTGCAAGGGGAATAAATTACCAGATCGAGCATTTTTTTACTCATCGCACGCGTTTGCCATTGATTTTATTGCCAGGGCTTTGACTGGTGGATGCAGTAAATGTATGTACGAGAAGACGGGGATGTTGATCACCGGAGACGACAAAAGTAATCTTGGTTGGCTGCACCCTTTGTTTTTCTGCTGTGCTGGTTGAAGAGTCAAGTTTGGTATGAAGACTGGTCTTGGAGCTAGCAATGCAAGTGATATTAGTGAACGCAAGCTGCTGCTGACCCGAAGCCGCAAGGCTTATAGGTTCTCGGGCCTTTATTCCCGTGCGCAGAGTATACACGTGCACGAGGTTGTTGGCCAGCAGTAAAATGAAGTTTGTGGTGAGTGCAAATCGTGGTGCCCCGTTGCCTCCAACAAAATCCACATTGAGTTGCACCCGATCAAGTTGCATGGAGGCAGTACGAATCTGTGAAAAGCGAAGCGTTCTTGCAACTTCCTTTTTCGATGGGTCTGCGTAAAATACCATGCAGACAAGTCGAGTATCGTCAGGCGTCGACGCTACTTGCAAAATCTCTCCAGTTAATCCATTAGACCCACTCTTGTCCTGTTGTTGCAGAAGTCGTTGTGGAGTATTTGTTGGTCCCGCTAATGAAATGAGATCCGAGTTGGAGCACGCAAGCTCCAGTCGTACTTTCAATTTCGGCTCGAACCACCCGAATCCTGTGAATTGTGTCGTGCTGTACTCCCATATGCAGACTATGCCGGCCTGGTCGACACTCACAATTTCCATGACATTCACGTCTCGGTTACTTCGATGAATGCAAGAGGCGGAAAGAACAGGTTTTCGGTGACCACGAAAGAATTCGCGTCGAATGCAATTTGAGTTTAGTGAATCATTGCTGTCTGGTGATGGGGAGTCAAATGCTGCCTGTACATCTTGCAGTCGAAGTCCTTTACTTTCTTGCTGTGGCTGTGTATTCAGCTTTAACAAGTCCCCAATGGAAGTCCCAAATAGCAAGCTGGTTTTGCCCGCTGCCATGCCAGTTAATGAAAACGATGAAAAGAAGGAGCCGCAACTCAATTCAGCAGCCGACCAGCCACTGGTGGGGTCCTTCGCTACTGCATTTGGGGCACGCTCACGTACATCAGTTGTAAATGATAATTCTGCTAGCACGTCTGCAGTTGCAAGCTGAAATAAAAGTTCGAGATTGCGAGGTTTGTACTTGCTGCAATCCAGAGGAAAACATTCTTCCGAGTGCATTACCTGCTTCGGTTTTGTCTGCGAATTTGGTCGTGCTGGGTTTGAGTTGATCGCGAAGACACCGACAGTTTTCCGTCGAAAGAAGGCCATCAACACTTGAGCATCAGGACTCACTACAATACGAGTAATTCGCGAACGCTCAGCCTTTGGCGGTGACCACACACGCAGAACTGCTGGCTGATCAGGTAGTAGATCCCAAAGAACAATTTCACCCTCAGTTGTTCCACATACAAGCAGATCTCCATTTGGTGAGAGCTGTAAGCATGAAGAAAAGCCCAGCGATGATGGTACCAGTATTGTTTGTAAACGAAGGTGCGGCTCGTTCTGCCAAAATGTCATCGCGATTTTGCTAGCTGAAGATGGAGAAGTTGGCACATTTGGCGCCATATATGCCATAATTTCAACTTCCTTTTGCTCGGAGGGTGTCGTAGAGTTTTGTGTCGGAAGGGGAACTTCTCTCTTGGTTGTAGATTCAGCACCTCGCGAACGCCCAAAAGCTCCAAACATCTTTTTCGCTGGGCTTTTCGTTTGGACTGAAGGAGCAACTACCGATGCAGTAACTAGTGACCGCGACACAGGCAAAAAAATTGTATGGAGTAATGCAATGGACTTCGGGTCATTCTGTCGATTTCTCAGTCTCCGCAAGTGCTCAAGAGATGTCTCGAAAAGCGACGACCGTAAAGTTGAATGATCCGAAATAAGTGGTGGTTTAGGCTTACTCGGCACTTTCTTGGCATTTAACTTCTCGCTTGGTGCCGGGAACAAAGCTCTTTTGAAAGCATTAGTGTAGATACTACGCACACGATGTGTGGTTGATTCAAACTCCATTCGAATATCCGCAGCAACTTCAGTAACAACTTCATTCGTCAAGGTGGCAAGTATTTGCCCAGCGAGTTGCAGGTTTCTATCGCGAGTACAATCTCGATCAACACTTGTATGAGTATCGCCCCAGCGTTTTACCTCAAACTCAAGAAGCTCCTTTGCTGGCTGAGAGCTGACTTCTGTGACTGCATTACCCATCCAGGAAAACACGAGTCGACGTATGAAGTAAACCATCTCGTATTGTCGCGGAGAATACGTCTCAATTCCCCACTTGCCATCATATTCGGCGTGGTTTGCTCCAGGAAGGTCCGCCGTGATCCCCAACCTTTGAGCTTCGTTCTTCCTGTCTAGAAGACTCTTTTGGATTGCTTCGACGCGCTGATTTCCTCGCTCTAGTGTTGCACGTGCTTCTTGCAAAGCTTCAGCAAGTTCCCGACGACCCGAATGTTTTTCCGAGTCGATAGTTTGGATCTGCTCAACCTGCGCACTCTGATTGAGTGACTGCAGAATTTCCCCAAAGTCTAACAACGGAGAGCTGTTTGGTTTATCTTCATGCTGAATATTCGGCACCGTATCAAAGAACCCTTTGATAGCAATTTGCTGGTTCTGAGAGAGGATCTGGATGGCTCGTTGCTTCGTTACTCGCAACTCCTTTGCTTTCTGGGCTAGTGCATCTTGCTCGAGTTGAAATGAACGGATTCGTGCTTTCAAGTTTGCTTCCGCCACTTCGAACTCCTGACGTCTGCGCTCTTGAACTTCTTGTACGAGAGTTTGCACCGAAGTTTTGCAACTTTCCTGCTGAGCCTCTCGATTCTGCTCTTTACGCTGCGTGGAGGAGACAACTTGGGCAATATAGTCCAGATCTAGTTTTCCTTTAGTAAGCTCGTCCTCCAGAAGTGTCGTTCGTTCATGAACAAGTCGACGGATTCGTCGAGCTTCTGTTTCGCTAGTTTCTTTTTGTCGTTCGTGTAGCACTTCCATTTCAGCCTGAAGACGCAATTCCTCAGCCTCCAACGCCTCCGTCTGAGCACGGAGATCATCAAGTGTAGTGCGTTGCTGAACAAAATTCTCTAATTGACGATCACGCTCTCGTTCCCATTGAAGCTGCTGCACCTGTCGATCTTGAGCTTGCGAGGCCCGAATTTTAGTTTGAGCTTGCTCCAGTTGAGCCTCCAGTTCACTTTGTTCCTCTTGATGACTCTCCATCTCCCGTTCAAGATAGTCGAAGTCCTGAACTAACTTTTGGTAGTACTGGTACGCACTCGCTGGTTTTCGCTTTCGGTTTATCATTGTGTTCATGTCCATTGATCTGCTAGCTCCCATCCACTCGGAACTTCGTTTACTGCACTCCTCAGACTCCATTCTGCTCAAGTCGCGACTCCCTGTCGACTCTGCTCTTGGTAAAATTGGAAGGCTCTTCACTTGTTGTTGCTTGAGCAAATCTTCACTCTTGACTGGAAACAGTAAAACCTGAACTTGTGTGACTGTCAGGTGGGAGATCACTTGAAGACTGGGAATTTGTTTGAGCGGTGGAATCAAGAGCGTTCAGCAGGAAGAGTAAATCGTCTTCACTGTTATTGGTACTTCGGCTAACCAACGACTTGGTTTTGCTTCCGTTGGTAGACTCCAGGGTGCTTTCTTCCTGATCTGCCTGATAACCATCAGGGCATGCTGGAGGACGTTCCAGTACACGTAGTAAAAGAGTCTCGAGACTACTGGAGCTGCTATCAGTATCTTCAGGCAGAACTGTCTTACTTGTAGCGGGGTTAAATTTCAGTGTACTGCTGTGACTTTGCTGTGGATACCATAACCTTTCTGTCGTCGACGATATTTCTCGCGCTCTTGACGTTATATCTAGACCTGCTCGAAGTTCATCAAGCTGTGACGATAGAAGTTTCATTCCTGCCAACGCGTCTGGTAATGCGATGGAATTGCTCATGTCCTGTTTGATTTTCGTATGTTGGGGTGGAGAAGGTGGCGATTTAAAGGCTCGCAAGGGCTGCACACCTCCAGGTCGTGCCTGACACAACACCGGTAGGTAGATTTGGTCCTTCAGAGCCTGCTTCTGCTGCCGCCTTTGTCTTTTCGATGTGTCGGAGGAATCTTCTCCCTGATAAATCTTCGTGGCCATTCTCCCCATGGCCTTGACATGTTTTCGCTCGCAAATGGTCATTTCACGATCCCATTTCTTGACGTTCTCAGGTGGAAAAGCGGAAGTCAAGACTGCAGCAGCTACCGACTTGCGCGAAATGGTTGGGACAATCGTTTCACGAGGCAGGAAAGCTGCAAATGGCGTCGCTGCTGAGGCCCAATTGTTGGAATCGACCGCCGCAGTTGTCGGACGCTGCACATTTGCAGCATTAACCACAGAAAAACTTGGTTTGTGGGTCGAAATGCCAACATATTCAGTCTGATCATCTTTCGGTTTTCCTGATAGTAGCCGCCACCTCCGACAACTGAAAGTCCCACGTGAACCTGAAGCGGAGACACTTGGTCTCGTCACTGTTGAGACTGTTTCTTCGTATTGAACCTCCGATTCCTTGGACACAAAGCTAGAGACATCACCAGATCTCATCAAGTCTTCAAGTCTCCTTGCACAACTGGTTGTGGTGGTTAGACGGCTGGTGCTCACCTTCGCCAGCACTTTTGCTAGGAAAAGCCTCGTATAAATAGCGGACACCTGACTGCGCGATTGATGCTGCTAGCATCAGTAACTGGAGTGAAATACAACTCCGGACTTTGCTTTTCATGGATTCGTGTTTTCAAAAAGTTAAATACGACTGCAACGTAGAGTTCTCCAGAGTTCTGTCAGCTTCATGTTCTCGCACCAAGTCCTCCATTTTTCAATTAGTGTCTTGGTTTGAGAACTGGAAAGCTGAAGAAACCTTGTGAAGAAAACTGAGATCAAAATTGAATCGCGCTGTCGTGTGCATATTCCGTAGTGGAATTCCACTTGCTGACGACGTACTCACCGTTAAACGAGACTCGAGCAATTGCACCGTCCAACCAGAAATGTGAGACCACTAGCACCGTAGGCGTTCCGTCGCGCCCATGCCGTACCGAAGTGACCGAAAGCGAGCTCCTTGTGCCTTCCGCCACGCCAATGAACGCATGAACCAACGAGTGTACGGAGTTATTTAGCTGCCCGCTAGGGACCAGTCTAAAACTCGTAGCTCTCGCCGTCGGCTGAAGATACACGTCTTATGCGGAGACCCTCGTCGGTCTTCACCGTGTCATCTGATGCTGTAGTGGCGAATGAGCCCGAGGCGCGGTAGGACTTGTCATCGAAATCGTAGGTCGACTGCGTATTGCTGAGGTCCGACCTCGTGGCGGTCGCGTCTAATGCCGAGTCGTCTAGGTGAATGTTGTAGCTGTTGCCAGTGAGGCTCGATCCGTAGCTGTTTCCCGTAAGGTCCGTGCCATAGCTTGACCCCGTGAGGTCGCCGTTGTAACTTGAACCCTCCAGGTCGCTGCTGAGGCTACTGCCCTCGTCAAAGTCGCTGTGGCTGCTTGGCTTGGTGAAGTCACCGGCACTGCTAGCGCTAAGGTTGGTGCTGGCAATCTCGCTAGTAAAGTCGGAGTTGCTGACAATGTCCGTGCCGGTACTGGCACCAAACTCCGTCGAAGCGATGTTGCTGGCATAGTCGTTGGCAGTGTTAGCGGTGCTGCCGAAACTCATTTTGTTGCCGTCAATATCAACCGAGCTGGCGGTGCTAGCGAAGTCGGTGCTGGCATTGGAGGTAGCGAATTCGGTGCTCCTGTCGTGAACGATAAATTCCGTGTTGTCGCTTGAGTTGCTGTTCGCGAAATCGCTCGTGTTCGTGAAATTGGTGCCTGACTTGGAAGCAGAGAAGTCGGGGGAAGCCGTCTGGGCCTTCGCGTAGCCTGACAGGGTCAATGTTTCGTCCAAAGGCTCGAACGTGATCGGTTTCTGAGAACGAACAGAGGGTTCGTCTTGTGTGAAGTCCACCGTTCCGATGGAGGACACGGATCCGTCACGGATGTCACCGTTCTCACTGCCTTCGTCCTCAGGGGCTGTTAGCATGGCATCCAGTGTGTCGCCACGCATACGTTGAGGTGGTTGCTCGTACATGTTGTAGTCATCAGTCTCCCCCATGCTCGATAGGTCTGATTCGCGGCCAGGGCCATAGCCACTCAGCAGCGGGTTGAATGTCGGCTGAGCAAAATGAGAGACGTCGGTGTTGTACTCGAAGGACGTGCCCAAGGATGTTTCGCTCTCGAAAGAAGGTCCTTGGTGGATGCCGAAGGTCTCGAGGTCGGGAGTGCGTCCGTACTCCAGGTTGGGGTCCTCTTCGATGATCCTGGACTCGCCGTCGTCGTACATGGAGTCATCGGGATACATCGACTGCGAGCGGTTGAAAGGGTCTCTAGCGGAGCGTCCATTGCCTGATCGCTGCATGGGCGTATCGTAGTTGTTGTACATTATACCAGAGTCTCCAGGACCGCGACTCGAGTGAAGAGATCCGGACGATGACACCGTCTTGTTCTGGCGGCTGAGACGATCGTTAAATGCAAGTGCACTCGCGTCGAGTCCAGGGCCTCGAGAGCCATTCGAGCGGCCTCCTCTAGAGCTGTAGTTGTCCTTCCAACCAGAGCCTTGCTGCTCAGGCTCAGCGTTCCAATCTAGATGAGATTTCGACTTGGACGCCACATACGATGCAGGCAATCCGAACCCGCTGTTTCGGAAATGATCGGTGCCTTCACCCGGACCGCGTTTGCGGCGCCAAAAGACGACCGAGAGAATGACGGCAACGACGACGACCACGCCACCAATAACCATGCCCACCGTAGCGCCAGTCGAGAGACCCGAACTCTCCTCGTCCGCAGTGCTGCTCGTGCTGGCCTCCACCGTCGTAGTAATGAACGTGATGAAATGATAACTCTCCTCCAGATAGTCCTTCGGCGGGAGAATAATGTGAGCAAACACGTTCCTCTCCCCTGCACTGGTGTAGGTGATTTTCTGGCGGAAACTGGCGGTACCGCTGCTCGTGAAGTTGGACGTCTCCTGGTCGGCGATTTTGCGGTTGGAGCCTGTCCTGAAAATATCGCACACGGTGGAGCGCGAGCACGTGTGGATGTTGGCGTGGCCGATCTGCATGGGGAGCCCCGTGGTCGGGTCGGGGACCGTCGTCTGCAGCTCCGTGAGGTTGAAACTGTTGTCGTTCAGGTTGAGCGTCGCCGTGAACGCGTACTCGACCTCGCTGCCCGTGACGATTGTACCGGTCGTAGCTTGTTGTAGTGAGACCGTGAGGGGGCAGTCGGCACCTGTGCCTTCCTGCAGCACGTAGGCAAAGTCGAAGTTGGACACCTGCATGCCCTGGTCCATCCAATAGCAGTACGTCGTGGTGCCATCATACTTGTAATCTGTCCACAGCACAATGGGAATGAGTCTATTAGGTTTTAAATTGATGCGCATCAAATGGAGACAAGAGGTCGCACCGTAGAGAGAGGGGGCAGTAGTGGACGAAGCCAATGCGCTCGACGCGAGCAGGAACCCCACGCACTGCCACAGCCGCGAGGAGCTGCCGCGCCGGACCTTCATGGGGACGAGGAAGCGGGCGAGAAGGAGAGCGCGCAATGAGCGGAAGTGGAGCAATGCGCTGCGGGCACCACTCGGTGCTGGCTTTCTTGGCCTTTCTGTCGAGCGTTACGTTCGACGATGTCCTCGGTCCGTTTGTAACTGCATACCCTTGCATATGCGATGCGTCGTTGAAGGAACTTACTGTCTGTTTGCTCCTGTATAGTTTAATATCCGCTACAAAGCGATACGTAAGTACGGGTGACAGAACGGTACTCTATTTTGCACTCAGTTCATTGTGATGTGTCCGTACACAGGGAAAGGGGTTGGTGGCGATTGGCTGAACAATCGAGTAAGTGTCCAGGCGACAAGACTCGCCGGGCATTCCCTATAAGCGGGAACGTAGCCTCCGTAACCGAAGGCAGTAAATATGCCCACGATACCTACATGTATGTCGAAGCTGAAGAAGTCTATGCGATTGAGATCGAGCGTCGCCGCTAAACGCGACGTTGTTGGCAGCGAGATTGTGGACGTTTTCTGGACGCAAAGGTCCCCCCTTCTATTTTGTAGCCGGAACTGTGATAAATCATATTTCGCACAATTAGCAGTATCATGTTAGATGTAACAGATATCCTAATTTGGAAATAGCGCATACTTGATGTTTGTATTGGTGAGATAACACTTTACATCCGATTCGGAAGGGTATAGGACTGTAGAAATCGATTGTAATGCGTAAGTCATTTTGCCGGAAACCTACTGTTCGTGAGCTTGAGGCGATATCGCTTCAACACCACTGAAAGGTTCTCGCCGATCGCGAGGCGCAGATCTGCGACTATAATACAGCCCCATTTGGCTTTTTATGGCGATCGGGTCGCTTCGAGTTTCTGTCGAAGTCATCATAGGCGTCAAGGAGATTATTGCGCATCAATACATTCATGGTTATTAGTACCGGTAAGGGGTATCTCCTGCAACAAAGCACCTGTACTCAAAGTACGTTTGCCTGACGAGTATTCATTCATGCACGTCAACTAGATACTCATTAACACACCATGGTGCGTAGCTTATGAAATACGCGGTCGCATTGCGTAGTACTTCGGTGTGCAGCGCACACCTTGTCCAAGTTCAGTCAGATGGCACCGACGTCGCCTAAAGCTGGTCTACTCTTGGTGCGCAGCATACAGTACCCTGCCATAGATTCTAACTTTTAGAATTAATCAGATGCATAACTCATCCGGATATCAACTATACTTTCAAATTATCCGGACATTTGCGTACCGGATCGTATACCTGCCGAACAAGTCATGCTGCCGCCGCGCTGCGACTGGGGCCAGTGCCGGCGCCTCGCCAGCGTGGTGGCCGGCCTGCTTCTCATGGGCTGCGTGGGCTCCAACCACTCCATCTCTGTCTGGAACGCGCAGTTGCGGTCCTTATTGGGCTTCTCCGAGGCAGGCATCTCGCTCGTGTGCTCCATGGCGTCCTTCGGCGCGTACTTCTCCGTCAGCCCTGGCTTCGTCTTCGATCGCATTGGCGCCCATCAGAGTGTTCTGCTGGGTGGATTATTACTGGCCGGCATTTACTTGGGGCTCTACGCTGGGCTGATGGCGTTCCCCGAAGCCATGACGCCGCTGGGAGTGGGCGTCGCCTTCGCGGAGCTGGGGCAGGCCACCAACTTCGGTGTCTTCGCAGCGTTGGGACCCAACGAGGACCTCTTCGGCCCCGAGAATCGCGGGAAAGTTATGGCACTGGAGTTCGCAGCCTTCAGTGCTGGTGGGGCATTGTTTGCTGAGGTGTACAAGCACTACTTTGATGGACAAGTGCCCCTGTACTTCCGCTTCATCGGGTGCCTCATGCTCGCGGTGTTCTTGCTGGCGTGGGTTACGCTGTACCGACCTGATAAAGAGGATGCGGCGCATGTTGTCGCAGTCGCTCCACCGATTCACGCTCTGGACGAATTCATGCCGCCCGACACGTCGATCCAAAAGGCTCGGCAAAGTGTCGACCTCGAGGAGAACAGCAAACTGATCCCCGCGGCTGAGCTCGATGTCACTGGTCGCGAGATTCTTGCTGATTCACGCTTCTGGCTGCTGTTCGCCCCCGTGTTCATCTTGGTGGGGTCGTCGCTATTTATTATGGCCAACATTGCGTTCATTGTCGAGTCCCTCGGCGGCCCCGTGGAGCAGATCTCGACCATGGTAGCGCTGTTCTCAGTGGGTAATTGCTGCGGACGTGTAGTCGCGGGTGTCATTTCCGACAGCGTGCTCGACCGCTGCCCTCGCATCTACTTCGTGAGTCTAGCCTCCGTTCTCGTATGCGCCATCCACACGCTGTTCCTAACAATTCCCCGTGCGTACCTGGTCGTCCCTATCACGCTTGCCGGTGTTGCCGACGGCGTCATGTTTGCAGCCTTCCCCGTCTTGACGCGGGAGACCTTCGGCGCGCGCCACTTTGGCTACAACTTCGGTCTCATTAGTGTCGCCAATGCGCTGGGCTTCCCTTTGTTCTACAGCCCCGTGGGGTCCTTCATCTACAGTTTGTCCGCAGAGTCAGTCGATGGCGTCCAAAAATGCATGGGCGAAGAGTGTTTCCGGTCTGTGTTCTTGCTCGTAGTGGTGCTGAGTATGGTTTCGTTAGCAGCGAGTCTCAAATTCGCGGCGCGCCAGCATTACGTGCGCCTTGCGTAAAAGGAACAAAGATACTTTTCTGCTTGGCAACTTCAGTTTTGTCGATGACAGTGTAGCCATGTAGCATCTGCGACAAGGTGGCAGAGGTCTCCAATCCCATCAGCTATCCTCTCCCATGAGTGGCTCCATGGCGTCTTCACCGTCGCTGCTGCGCCGATGCTCCAGCCTGCTTGCCGGTGTGTTGCTCATGCTTGGCGTGGGCTCCACGTACGCGCTGTCGGCGTGGAACGCGCAGCTCAAGACGCTGCTGCATTTCTCGCAGGCTGGGATCTCTTCGGTCTCCGCTATGACGATGCTGGGCACGTATTTGTCCTACATTCCCGGCGTGATCTTCGACCGACTGGGGCCGTACACGAGCGCGTTGCTGAGTGGGAGTGCAATGCTGATCGTCCATTTGGGGATGTTCGCGGCACTGCAGTTTGCGCCGGAGAGTGTGACTCCGTTGGGTATCGGAAGCGCCATGCTGCTCTTCGGCCTGCTCAGCTCCTTCTGCGTCTTCTCGTCCATCGTGCCCAATGAGTCTTTATTCGGCGACTCGAACCGCGGTAAAGTGATGGCGTGTCTTACGTCGGCGTACAGCTGCGGCGGTGCCTTCTTCGCATTTGTTTTCCACGAAGGTTTCCACAGTCGCGACGTGCCGGGATACTTTTTGTTTGTAGGGAACTACCTGCTAGCTGCTTGCGTCTTTGGCTGGTGCGTGTTCGCCCGCCCTGTAGCTGATCAAGAGGGCAAGGACAAGAAGCAGCGGTCTGGAAGCATTGAGTTTGGCAATGGCAGCACCGGCTTGGCGTCGGATGAACAAGTCAACGCAGCAGACAGCGAGAAGCCCGACAACATTACGGGCGTGGCCCTGCTCACAGATGTGCGGTTCTGGATGCTGTTCATCCCAGTTATGATCGTCATTGGCGCGGGCTTGCTGGTCATGTCCAACGTATCGTTTATCGTGGAGTCGCTGGGTGGGCCAGTGGAGCAGGTGCCACTAATGGTGGCGCTGTTCTCCATCGTGAACACGCTTGGTCGGCTCGCCACCGGAGCGATCTCGGACTTGCTGCTGTTGCGTTATCCGCGTGCATACTTTGCCGGTGTTTCGGCAATACTCACCGCTGCGACACAGTTGATCTTCCTCTCCGTGCCTCCCAGCTACCTCTTGCTGCCTGTGGCTATGGCTGGCTTCTCGGAGGGGGTCATGTTCGGTACGTTTCCCGTAATCATCCGAGAGGAGTTCGGGCTGCAGCACTTTGGCAAGAATTTTGGACTCCTGAGCGTCGCCAACTGCGTCGGGTACCCGCTTTTCTTCAGTCCGTTGGCGTCGTACGTGTACCAGCACTCGTCCGCCACACGCATCGTGGACGGTGTGGAGAAGTGCTTCGGGTCGCAGTGTTACGGTCCCGTGTTCGTCGTGGCCATTGCGTTGTCGGGCGTGGCGTTCGTCTGCTGCGTGCAGCTCGCGCGTCTGCAGCGTCGCCGTCGGTTGTACCGCTACCAGCAGATCCGTCCCTAACGTACCTGAGGCCAATGCAAGAGATGGCTGCCGTCCATCATCGCATTCTCTGCTGCATCGTCCGGGATCTGAAGATTCCTCCGGCTTCAACTCGGCCTATCAGCGGCGCGCGTGACTCAGAGCGCTGCGGACCACCGAACTCGTCTCGCCTACGGCCCGCGGCATAAATGGCGCCGCCTCGGTCTCCATAGACGCAGCGCTGGGCGTCGTGTCGAGGCGGCGTCGCTTGCAGGCATGTTGCCGGCTCGAGCATTTACTGTAGCTTGTGGTCGCATCCTACTCTCGATGGAAGTGTCTCCTATTTTTAGTGTTGAACCCGCCAGTGTGCTTCCTTCTATTGGTCAAAACCCCTTCACGTCTTGTTCCCAAAACGGGAGGCTCCAAATCGGAGACAAAGCCCAGTTCGCAATCTACCGCCTTCCACACAAGTCGCAGACTCGCCGTTACACTATGAGCACCGCCGTGCAGCCCAGCAGCAGCACCGCCACGCAGCGCAAGCGCACGGCGTCCGCCACCGTGGCGCAGGCCTGTCGCCAGGCCGTGACGGAGCTCGAGAACTGGTCGCTTTGGGCCTACCGCTCCACGACGGGCGAGGAGTGGGACGCGCAGCCGGCGTGCTTCATCACCGACTACTTGCTGGCCGTGCAGTGCTTCGCCTTCGCCGTGTACATCGGACTCTTCGCCGCCACGGACAAGGGCGACCTCGCCTGGTACCTCATGTACTTCATGGCGCTCGGCATCTCTGCAGCGCTCGGCGGATTGCTGCACCACGTGGCGTTCGAGGCCATGCGAGACATCGCGCACCAGCAGGAGAAGCACCTGGTCAAGACGGCGCGCATCTTCGGCGTCAACCTCAGCCGCTCCACGGTGGACAACATGATCGACTCGCTCTGGCGCGTCGTGCTGGCCTGCTCTATCTTCACCAACTTCGCGCTGCTGTCTCTGGCTGCCAGTCGCCACCTGCCAGAGACGTGGGCCTACTCAATCATTGGCCTGGCTGCTATTGTCTACGTGGTGCTGGCTGTCTGGGCCAGTGTGAGCATGCACACGGTGTTCCTCTTCGCGGGCTTCATCCCCGTCATGGTTTTCGGCCCCATCGCCTGCTTTATGACGTGGAACTGGGAGTGGAGCCACTCGAGCAACGAGCTGCTCGTGTACGGCGTCAAGCTCGTGGGCGGCCTCATCCAGGGCCTCGTATGGGCCCCCAGCAAGGACAAGTTCAACCACAACGCGCTCTCGCACGTGTTCCTCAGCATGGCGGCGACGCTCATGCTCATTCACTTCAAGTTCTGAGCTGTGCTCGAAGAGACCGGTCTCGACGAGCGTGGCGTGGCGGCTGTGCAAATGTGTCAACTAGTTTTATATAGGCACGCGCAGCCTCCAGTTGACGCTCACGTGGATCGGGCGTATATGATATGATAGGACTCAGAGAAGAGGAAAATCTCCATGAAGGTTTAAGTGGGTTTTCACGTGGTCAATTTGACAAGTTTTGGTGACGTGGTTAAGAATGCGTTGCTGTTTCGTGTCTGGTAACGGATGCTGAGGTGGAGATGTAGATGCAGGAGCAGCACCACTATTTATACGAAGTGAAGGCTTCACGCAAGGTGCTGGTTGCACTCAGCAGACATGCTATTGTTTGGTGGGAACCTCTCAGGCGGCAAGAAGGTCAAGACTGCAGCAGTACCGACAACAAACAATGATTCGCCAGGGTCACTGCCACACGAGAAGGAGGCAGCAACGTTGACCCCGCATACGGATGCTTTACATCGTCTGACAAACCATGAGCTTCGGCTGTTGGAGGAGTTAGAGCGCACGCGGTCCAAGTTGCAGGCCGAATGGCGACTTAAAGTGGCGAACCTCCAGCGCCAACAACCTGATGCATTCTCAAGCGCATTGAACAATGTTCGTGAAGGACCAGTTCCTAGCGTGGAAGAACTGGAGCAGCGCTTCCAGCTAACGATGGGTAGCGCAGGCGTAAAATCTCCTCTTCGGAATGATCTACAGCACGCGATGCACTCCAAGACACTGAAGCTTTCACCAAACCAGCGTTCCAAGTCGTTTCTGAAGCACAAAAAGGCTCAAGCTACAGCTAGTCCAGGCAGCACAACCTCGTCAATGTCTTCAAACATTCGAACAGGGCTCGATATGCTACCAGTGCTGACAACAACTGGAGAAACCCCGTTCGAAGTGGGGCTAGAAACTCAGGTTGTGCTGGGCCAACGTCAACAACAATACGTGCTACCAGTATTCAGGTTACCTTCTGTAAACGTTACAAGCACAGCCAGCGCAATGGCAGCCAAGGAGGTCAAAACCATCAAAGAAGACGTTGATCGAAAGCTAGCAAGCGAAACACTGGGGTTATCCGTGGAGGAAATTGAAGCACTTGAAGCAGAACTGAGCGGACAGAGTGTGAGTTCCTCGTCACCTTCACCTTCATTCTATCAGCCCAACCAAGCATCTTCAGAAGGACAAAAACTACCTGGTTTAGCTCAAGGCAAGAGCAAGAGGCGACAACAACAGTTGCAGTTGAATCGACGAAGGAACCTTGGTAGATCAACTCAAACGAAGAAGGGTATTCGAGCTGCAGAGGATAGTGGTGAGCTCCGCAAGGAATTGGAGACGGCATTGTACAGTGTGCAACATCTTACACGGCTTGTAAAGGATGACATTCGCTGGGCACAAAAGATCTGTCCTGCGTCCGAAGTGCGTACGACGCTCTACTTCAAACGATGGGGACGAGAAAAGGTTGAGAACATTTTCCGCCGGTTGCTGTTCAACCTCCAAGGAGTAGCAATGGAGCGCTGGAAGCAAGCTGTCGCGTACGAGAAGCAGCAAGAAAAACTTCAGGCATACCTTCTCTACAAGGGAAGCAAGAAGCTCGATACGTTTTTGATGAATTGGTCACAACGCAAGTTGCGTCAAGCCTGGACGAAGTGGTGGTCTGACGTTGTCCATGAAAAAGCTTTGGAGCGCTCGTCACTAGAGCTGCAGTCCATTCAGGTCATTCAGCGCTCGTGGCGTACCTACCGTGGACGCATGTTCGCTTATCTCGTGAAGATGCAAAAGCTCATTGCCAAACAAACCACCGCTGCCATCAAGATGCAGCGCATGTTCCGTGGAGGCATTGCACGGAAGTTTTTCAAACTTAAGCGAATTGATCAGCGTCGCCAAGCAATGGCCACGCGTATTCAAGCACTAGCTCGAGGGTACATTGTAAGGAAGCGTGCCAAGCAAATGCAACACGAACGAAAAGTGCACCTAGTTTCTAGTCGGGTCCAGGCGCTGTATCGGGGGCGTAAGGCTCGCCGTGAAATTGCAATTCGCCGAAGAACCCAACGTCTGACAAATGCGGCAGTGTTGATACAACGTCGGTATCGTGGACGCCTCGGGCGTGCTTCTTTCATTCGCCGGCGGCTAGACCGACTGCGAAATAGCGCTGCAACGAAAATTCAAACCTTGGCGCGTGGCAGACGTGCTCGAAAAATTCTTGCTAACCTCCGTGAAGAGGAGCGCAAGCGACAAGCAATTCGTCGTGCTGCGGCTATCAACATTCAACGAGTGTATCGAGGACATCGGTACGTAGTTCGTCGTTGATAGTTTCCTAGTGTTGAACAATTTGGTGGCTAATCGGGTCCTGCGTCTGTGTTTGTCGTTGCTAGTGCTCGGTTGTCGACAGAACTGAAGCTTCTAGCACTGCGCGAGAGGAATCGCATGTATGCCCAAGCTGCTACAAAGATTCAGAAAATGGTTCGCAAGCGACAAGCGATTCATCGAGTCGAGCAGCTTCGTCAGGAACGAGCAGCGAGATTCGTGCTTCAGGCTCGGACTTGGGTGGAGTACTGGAACGATGAATCAGCGAAGTGGTTCTACTACAACCAAGAGGTAAGTGATCCCCACGATTTCGAGTCTGTAAGATAGCGTGCTCATGTTTGTCAAATGGTTGTTTGGCAGACTGGTGAAGCTTTATGGGCTCCTCCTGCAACAGGGTACACAAAAGCAGACGGCAAGCTCGTGCTTCAGGATGGCAAAATCATTGATCCATCCGAGGAAGACATCGCGAGCATTCTTGCAGCTCAGAGGGTACCACCAGCATTGAACGGTGGCATGAATGGAGACACCTTGGGATCAACTTCAAAGGATCAAGAGGAAGAGGAAGATGATGAAGATGAAGATAAATTGTGCGTCGAGTGCGAAGAAGAAGATGCTCGGCGACAGTGTGCTCAGTGTGAAGACGTATTTTGTGATGGTTGCTATGAGAAGCTGCACAATTCGTCAAAGCGGGAGAAGCACACGTGGAAAGCAATCGGCTCACTACGCTGCATCGAGTGCGAGAAAATGCGAGCGACGCGGTGGTGCTCAGTGTGTGAAGACCCGTACTGCTTGGGCTGCTTCACCATCATCCATTCCAAGGGAAACAAGGCTACACACCAGTGGACTGACATGGCGACATTCAAGAAGACTCGCAAACAGCAGCAAAAGGCCAAAGAAGAAGAGAGCGCTCAGACCTACGACGAATTCGTGCAGTCAAGCGAGTATCAATACGTCACGGAGTATGCAGTCGCAGAGGCAGCTCGAGAAGCACGAGAGGCACAAGCGTATGCTCAGTCCTACAATCAAATGTATGCAGCTCCAGCAACTACTGCAGACTATGGGAGCTGGATGACGCTTGTGGATGAGGCTTCGGGGCAAACGTATTATTACAACTCACAGACAGGAGAGTCTCGATGGGCGTAGCAAGTGTTGTCGTGGTGAAATGATAAATACTAGTGAAGGAGGTGACCTACCAGCTCCTTCGATCATTTGATTTCGACAGCTTCATACCTCGACATCGGAGCGCATTTGCTTGTTGCGTCGAGCTCCAAGCACCCGCGTGTCGAGACGCATCCGTCTCGGATCGATTTGTCGAACGAAAAGAACACCAGAAGACTGAGGCGACAACCCCAAGCTGGTTGGGGGGGTGTCAGGCCCATACACTTGCTTCCACGCACCTTCCTTCCGGTCCCGGTTCGAGCCAAAGACGTCCGACGACGTCGTGGACAAGAAGGTGTAGTCCATACTCCGGTACGAATCAACTTCCTCCCAAGCAGTAGGCGGGAACATGTCGCCACTCTCAGAGCCAAAGCTGTACTCCGTCGACACCGGTGATTCCAGCATGCCAATGGAATAGTCATCCGTGTGAGAGCTGTAGTCACTGGCAGCTTGGCTTTCGTTAAGACCGCGTCCTCGCGCCGGCGTGTAGATTAACATCGGCACCGCTGGTCTCGTATGGCGACTACTAAGTGGAGCCACACTGTAAGAACTCGTTGCAGCACTAGCCTCTGCCCACGAGGGCTTGAGCTCTGGTTGTGAAGCTCCACGCAACTTCTGACAGCCAGCATCGTCGCCTAGTACCGGTACGACGGAGCCACTCGAGTCGATCTCTTCGAACCCTGTTCGCGTCACTTCCGGCACTGCGAACGTCGTGCGCTTCATGCAAAGTCGTGAGTTTTCTGGATGCGAGTGACTGCATTGGTCCTCGCTCTCGCTTCGGTTGTCCTTGTCTCGACGTAGCACCACGAGAAGGAAGACGAGACCCGTGAGGGTGACGAACCCCACGGCGATGAGGATGATTGCGGTGCTTGAGAGCCCGCCGTCCGGACTGTCGGTTGTCGTCGGTGCAATGGTTGAACTCTCCTTTGCTGCACTCGCATCGACCTGAAGGGACCTCAAGTGCCTGAAGACAAACGTCATCACTGTTTGGTAGCTGAGGAGATTGGGGAATAGCGACGCGGAGCATCAAGTCTCCTTCGTTCCATGGACGGATGGCACCAGATTTCTATGCCATTCCACACACAACCGACCGAATTGTTGGTCCCACCTTCGCCACCCGCATCTTCGGGGTTCCTCCATCATCAATTATGGTCTCTGCCAACTTGAAGCGAGTCCTTCGTGATAATAGACTGCTAATGATGCTAACATTCCAATACAACTTTATTTGGGAAGTATATGTTCGTATACTGTAAAGACTGCGCCATATGGGCGGAGAAGCAAATCACAAAAGTTTGGTATTTGTGCCCATACAAACGTCAAGAGATTTTTTCCCTTCTCACTCTCGAAAAGCCCTCCATAATGGCGACTTCGGCGGAGGACGCGCTGGGCGTCGCGCTGCGTGTGGACACGTCGCTGCTGCGCTCGTCCTCCTCTCCAGACGCTGTCGTTTCTCTGTACGATGACGCAGCTGTCCACGTGGACGTAGCCGAGGACCTGACGCTCTTGCTGGGCTATGAGGACAAAATCTACAGCGTCGGAGTACAAGAAGACTTGGAGAGTGATGGTCAGTCCTCGTCTCTGCGCGTGTTGGTGGACACTGCAAGCGTCCACCTGGACGAGACCGAACGTGTAACGGACATCAAGTGGCTCGACCGAGAGCTCTTTGCCGCGGGCTTCACGTCGGGCGTCGTGCGCGTCTTCAACCGCGTGGGGAAGCTCCTGTTCGAGCAGAAACTGCACGGCGCCGCGGTGCGCAAGCTGGACGTGAACCGCAACGCCGCCACCATCATGGCGCCCCGTCGAGCGAGCGTGCTAGTGGCCAGTGAGCCGGACCTGGAAGGAGAGTTCTGGGTGCTCTACGCCGACTCGACGGTGGCCATCGTGCAGATCTCGGAGATCCTGAGCAAAGTGCACTCGGCCGTGTTCGGCCCGGCTCAGGCCAGCAAGTTCAGGAAATACTCGCTACGGGACCAGCAGGACATTGTGGCCGCCATCCCGTGTGGACCCGTGCGACCTACGATCTTCCAGTCGCACGCGCGTCTGGGCGTGTATACGATCGTGAGTGCAGGCTCGTCGCCCTTCCTCGCCTTCTATCAGGCGGGTAACGACCAGAACTCGATCATCCACTTGGCGCATATTGCGACGGCGATTGCGTCCAGAGCGGCGGGTGCCGTGTGGAACTTTGCCACGAGCTGGGGGTGGGGACGTGCGGCTGGAGACGAACAAGGAAACGGACATGCAGAATACGCCCAACTTGGTGCAGGTGCAATGGACGCGGCAGCGGAGCATGTGCCTGCTCCTGTGGGCATTACGCGGTCGATTTCTGAAGACGAGCGGCGGCGCTGCAGAGTTCTAGTTCTGAGCCCAACTGGCAGGTTGGCCGCTGTGTCGGACACGCTTGGCCGAATTTTGCTTATTGACACTTCTCGAATGATCGTGATTCGGATGTGGAAGGGCTATCGCAACGCTCAGTGCGGCTGGATGCAAGGCTCCGAAGGTGCACGCCGGCCTCCGGGGCTATATCTTGTTATTTACTCGGCCCAACGTGGTATCGTGGAAGTCTGGCGTGCTCGGTATGGGCCACGAGTGTTCAGTTTTGCGGTGGGCAACAGTGCTAAACTTTTTACACAGTTTGATCCAACTACGGGGAGAACAAAGTGTGTAGTGCTGTCTAAAACGAGCGACACTACATCCGAATTGATAGAACTGAAGCCAGGGCTACCGAATGCGTCAATTTTGATGAAGTATTTTACGCAGAACAAGCTTCAAGAAGAAAATTTTCTTCTGCACCAAGTGATAGGCGGACTTCAAGCGTTTGTGAAGGAGAAGCGGGCCGACGCGACGCATACACTTGAACAAGATGCATTAGACCCGTTGCTAGAGGACATTGGCACTCTGTCTTCATCGACAACGATTCAGACGCTGCTTGATGTTTTGCTTAATGCAGATATGGCATTACTGAATGCAAACTTTTTGCTCGAGGCGCTGGAGAAGTTACAGCTGGTAAGCTTGCTTTCAAGTTACGATTCGAAAGGAGTGCCTAACTTGTGCGATTTATAGGCGTTGAAGAATGGGATGTCGTCCAGAACGCCAACTGGTGCAGAACTGTCGCTGCAATGGAAGTTACTTTGGCAGTACCGCCTAGTGTCCACCTTTATCGGCTTTCAGGCTGTAAGTATGCAGCCCCTATGTATGGTTTATTCAAAGTTCCTAACTGGTTTCTACTGTGTGCAGGAGTTCGAACGTGGTAAGCGTGCGCTCATGTCCATGATTCAGATTTCCGCCCGGGAAATTATTTCTCGTTCCAGTGCAAAAGATCAACAGTCAGGGCCATTGCCAAGAATCCTCCCGTGGCTGGAACTTTTCCGTCGTGCTGGCCTTGCGCTGGACGACGAGTCGTGTGCTCGAACTCGCACAGCGATTGAAAATGCCAGTCATCTCACTGCATGGGAGTTCATGGAATTCTTCTCGATGCCATTCAGCGATCCTGATTTGCCCCGTCGTCGTGATATTCTGTCTCTATTTGAGGTTGCTGAGACGAAAGAAGAGTTTTTACGCGATACTTTTCGTGTGCTGAAGACTCCGATCTTCCGCAAATTTTCAACTGCATCTCAGCGCGATTACCTCTTTACGTTCATTCTAGCCCCAGTGCTATCGAGCGTCTTCGCGGTTCAGGTACGCTTAATAGTTGGTGCCTGGTAAAATGTGCAATTACTCATATTAGTTTCTAACCTGGTTGTGATTGATTAGGAGTTGCAACAACTACACTCATCGATCTTCTTGACTGATGAGATTCTTACAAGACTATTTATTGAGTGGTTTTACTCCCTCCCTCTCGGCGTGGTACTCGCGCTGCCTCCCCCTTCGATGTCTTCGTCTCTCCAGCGTTGGTTAGATCCATACTTCGTGATCTCAGATGTGGAGACTGCAATAGAACAAGAAGGGGAGGACAATGCTGAGACTCCCTACGTGTCTACAGAAAGTTATCTTCGCCGCTTGCGTGATTGTCCCCAATCGCTGGCGGAAATCTTTAACGCGTGTTGGAAGACGCCAAAGCTTTTTCATGCTTTTGTGTTGAGCGATCACTGTGGGTGGGGAGAGAAACAATCAGCCAAGCATGCGGAAGAAGACACATTCGGGAAGTACAGCAGCGCTGGCAGTGGTATACGTTGGGTCATTTTACAAGATTGTATCGCGAAAACAGTACACTTGTCGTTGCGTCTTGGGAAAGTAGGTCGGCTATCTGTCGACGCGGTTGAGCATGTTGACGAGATCATGCGGAGTCTTGCTGTCATGCAAATTAACGATGGTCATGAAGCTGGCGAGGATGATCTTGCAGTGCAGTTACCAGTGGATCATATCGAAGCTAGTGTGAGTAGTGACGGAACAGACGGCTGGGTCGCAACGATGGAAAACTGCCGAAAGGCTGCACAGATGAAAGACTGGGCAGCTGTACTGCGTGCGTATCCACAGTTTTCAAACAAGGATTCTCTGTGCTGCTTTCGGGTAGGAATTCTTTGCACAGCTTGGAATGCGGAGCGAGCAGACATGCGTCAGCTCGAAGATGCGCTTCTCGAGCTCGATTGTGTGGAGGTGCTTCAAGTGAAAGCAGCTATGGCATCTTATATCTGGGAGCGATATATCCGTGTGCACGTGGTGACACTAATCACATTTTGGGAGGAAAGTGCCGCTGGCAAGAAACCGCAGCGTGGCCTCCAGCCTCAAGTTGCTCGCCGCTTTTTCGGTATAATCCGGAACTTGCTTGTCACGTTATTGGGAGCTGTAAAGACTATATCGGCAACCCAACCAGTGACAACGATTTATGGTGATCTTGAAAGGGATTACGATGATGAAACAAGCGATGCTGATGCCGAATCCGAGGATGATGATGATGATGATAATGAACGACGTATCACTACATTCAAAATGAATAGCTTGACACAGTCGGTCAAGTGGCGCTGCCGTGTGAAGGATCTCCACGTAATATTCAGACAGCAGTGGCCGCCCTCGCACGACACGTCTTCACTTATGCTAGCATTACGAAGCTTCAAATTTGATATGATCTCAACGTCGCAGATCGCAGACCACATAGGTTTGATCATGCTGCTGGATTCATTTGCTGCAACGGCAGTAACACCAATCTCGATCGTGAAGCTGTTTTCGCATAATGGACGGTGCTTGTGCCGCCCCGATAGCTTTTTGACGACGCAAGAACTGGCCAAGCCAAGTGAATCAGAGTTAAAATCGATCAACCGAGATCGAACTAGGTTTCTGAAGGAACTTCTCCGACATGATGAAACATTGGGGTTCGCTCTTACTGAAGCATTCGGACTGCCATTGGATGTGATTCGTGAGGAGTACGTGCTGTTCCTGTATCAATCTGGGCGAGATGAACGAGCCGACCTAGCGATTGAGAAGATGCAGAAGCCGGAGCGCTTGGTGCTCAAGCTTGGATCCATTGCCCGAGCTCGTCTTTCACTGATTTTGCGGCGAATGAAGACGGAGGCGGAGTACGCCGTGGTGATGAGTATGCTGCCAGCAGATGTGTTTTCGTGGGTGATCAACGATACTCAGCCACCTCTCGTGTCAGACCCCCTAGTCGAAAAGCTCGACCTCACTCCATCGCTCACTTCCACTCACTACCTGCTTCTCAAGTGCTTGGCTATGATCTCCCCCACGGGCGTGGAGTTTGAAAAGGTGCAAGCGATGTCTGTTTTGGTAAAGGACGTCATTAGCCAAGTGAAGTTGCATTCACAGAGCTGAAGGAAGGAAGCCTTCCACTCCGCTTACGCTGTGGCTTGAAGCCAAGACAATCTTTCAAGAAATAGTGTGCGTTAAGCTGAAAAAATTCAAAGCAATGTTACAGCGTATCTGCGCTAAAAACTCTAGTGAATGCGATAGCGCTGGACAAGGAACTCGCCCTCGGCCGACTCCTTCCACTGAATCTCGACGTCGAGGAAGCGCGGGTTCTCGGCATTCCGCCGCACCCACCACTTGCCTTCAACAGTGTCTCCCTTCTTGACCGTGAACGGCTTCGGGATGTGGAAGAAGACCTGGTGCCAGTGCGTCGGTGTGCCCTCAGCACCCGTCGAAAAGTACTCAGGGCGCGGGCAACCACGTTCAAAACCAATGTCGAAGCTGGAAACGAACCCGTGCATGGTGGCGTCCTTCGTCGCGGATAACGTGAAAGTCGAGTGGAAGTCCAGCTCGTCATACGTGACGTGGTCAATGTCGATCTTCTGAAGCAGCTCACGACTCGTGATGATGTCGCTCGGCAGAACATCCTCCACGAACGCGTCGCGGATGGAGATCTTCGATTTGATGGGCTGCATGTTGAAGCCGTACACGTTGTCCCAGAAGGTAAAGCGCTGGGTCGAGTCTTCCATACCCTGGATGAACATGGAGCACTTGTCCGGGAACAAGTGACCACCGGGGGCAAGCCACTTGTCGCGCGCGAAGAGCACAGTGTCCAGCATCGATTCGTACAGAAGGCAGTAGCCCATCCACTCGGAGACAATAATGTCTACCTTGTCCACGGGCAGTTCCATGTCCTCCACCTTGCCACGAAGAATAGTAATAACGTCGCTAAATCCGTTGGCCGCCACGATCTCGCGAGCCACGTCACCCATCTCACTGCGGTCAATGCCAATCACCTTAGCAGCGCCGGCCTGAGCAGCGAACATGCTCAGAATACCAGTACCGCAGCCAACGTCCAGCACGACCTTGCCCTTAAACACCTCTGGGTTGTTGATAATGGCATTGCGGTAGCCGTCCGTGCGGATCCTGTCCGTGATCATCTCGCGGTGGATTCCCACCTGCGAGTACGAGTCGAAGTAGTACGTGTCATTGTCAGCAGCGTCTTCAACGGGCGCGGCGATCTCACCATCCACCACAAAGTCGCGAACAAGCTTCGAGTACTTGGTCATCTGCTGCTTGAGCTCCTGATTCTCAAGTCTCAGCTTGGCAATTAGGTCACTAGCGTCGTCTGCAGCAGTGGGGGCTTCCTCCACAGTCTCCGTCTTCTGTTTCTCGTCCTCATTGTCTTCATCGTCACTGTCACAGTCGAGGCAGTAGAGCAGCGGGTCGTCTGCCACCACAGGCTTGAGGAACTCGTCCTTCTGGAAGGCCGCAGCGCCCTCCGTAGCCAGCGTCTGCTTCACCTGCTCTTCGGAAGCTCCGTCCAGTGTGCTCCAGCGTAGGAAATTCACCAATTGGATGGTGCCGTACGTGTCCAGCTTACGACTTGAGATCTCCCGGTGCAGTGAGAAGTTGTGCGAGCTCTGCAGATGCGCGTGCAGCGGCTCCTCCGACGGGAACTTGGCGGCGCAGAACACGCAGTCGAAGCTGGCGGACGAGCCGTCGTCCACCCAGTCGTCCCACGTCTCGCCGCCGTCCACGTCCACGATGTCTGCCATGTTCCGTCAATTGACAAATGCCCCCAGCCACCAATAGCTGCGACCAAAAACGACTGGCCTGTGACACATGGCTACATTCCGAGCCTGATAATCCCGACAGGATGCTGAAAGTGCAAGAGGTTTATGATGATAAACTTATTCGCATCCGGTCTGCGGAGTTTCTAGCTGCTGTCGACTGGAGGAAGGCGCGTCAACCACGCGGGACAAAACGAGAACGAAGAGGAGAGACAACTAGGCGCAGCAGCTGTCTTTGGCCTCCTCCTGAGACTCGTCGACGCGGAATTTGCTGCCGTTCGCCACGTCTAACCTATCGTGCTCGCTCTCCGCCAGCCTCTTCTGGATGTCCACTGCGATCGAGCGGAAGGCCTCGTCGATATTCGTGTTGCTCTTTGCACTTGTCTCGAAGAACTTGATACCGAACTCGTCCGCGAGGTCCTGACCCTGCTTCGTTGTCACCGCCTAGAAAATTCACCAGAATGCACATCAATTCACCATCCACAACGCCCACAAGCACCAACGAAAGTACCCAACGTACTCTCTCGGACGGATCCACATCACACTTGTTGCCGATCAGGATTTTGTTCACATTTGAGGACGCGTTCTGTCGAATTTGTGTCATCCAGTTGCGAATATCTGCACCGAACCACCAAGTCAGAACGCCAACTCATGTCAATAACAAATAGCAAGCAATAAAGCTCCATAAAAAACTCTGTCCTCGTACTCTGGAAGGAATGGTCGTCCGTCACATCATACACCAGCAGAATGCCCATCGCGCCACGGTAATACGCTGCCCCCAGCACCACATCAGCAGTCAGTCCCAAGCCACATGATAGAATCACAAAGTCACCACGAATAACCCACCGGTCGTGATGGTCCGGAAGCGCTCCTGGCCTGCCGTGTCCCAGATCTGCAGTTTTATCCGCTTGCCATCCACGTCGATGGTCTTGACCTTAAAGTCGATTCTGCAATGAAGTAGCAGTAGGTTGGAACATGTCAGTTCTCCAGTATATGGTATACAAACTCCCAGTCAAAGAGACGCACCCAATGGTGGTGATAAAGGACGTCGTGAAGGAATCGTCCGAGTACCGAAGCAACACGCAACTCTTCCCCACGCCTGATACAAAGACAGAGAGACTGTTAGAGAGAGAAGAGAGAGAGAGAGAGGTGTGGAAGGGTCGAGAGTATACGCACCACTGTCGCCAATCAGCAGCAGCTTAATGAGCAGGTCGTACTTGCTACTGTGCACCATGGCGTCCTGAGAAGCGCTTGCTCGACTGACAGACCAACGTGGAAGAAAACAGCTCCAATACACCAAGTGCACACAGTTTGGTGTGGTTCACATAAGCAGTACCGTGATAGAGAAGTCATTGCTCAGATGGACAAACGAACAGCCCACCATCTCGAACACCATGAGTTCAGTGGATGCGTGGGTGAGAGAACAGCACAGACAAAGAAGGATATTTCCGGCAACACAAAAGCCGGCAATACAAAAGCATGGCCACACAAAAGCTGCCGCTTTTATTTAATTGGATAAAAGTAGATACATCAAAATCAGTCTATCGCTTGTATTTGCATTTTCTAATCTTTATCACCCATTAACCCTTTCGTGGTCAACAGGGGCATTTTGCCCTCTTTCACGGTCGTGTCAAAACCTGCGAGAGAATCGGTCATGAAAGGGGGCAAAATGCCCCCTTTCACAGAAGTTCAACCAGCATACCACTTCGCTTTGTTACTACCAATCGCATCGCGTTTTGGATTCCTTACCCGCTCCATATTTTACCAGATGTGGCGCACACCACTGAAATTTATGCAGTTAAGTGCGAATTGCTTCACTTAAGTCCGAGATTGCGTCAGCAAAACTGAGAAAAATGACAACACTCATCACCGCATTCCTTGAATGACCAGATTTTGCTCCTGTTACCAACGACTGGCTCTACGTCATTTCATTACGAAAATCAAGCTTCTCACAACTTTGGCCCACACCGGTTTTTTTGTGCGGACATGCGCACCACTTTCACTTTCGACGACGACAAGCAGCTCGTCCAGCTCGCCCGCGGATATGTCGAAGGTGGCGCCCGAATAGTATGGAGCGATGTGGCCTACCGCCTGCGACCTACGGGACACACTGCAGCTGCACTGCGGCAACGGCTCCAGGCTCTGTATCGTACCTGGGGTCGAGATGTTGCCCGCTTTCCGGCGATTTTTTCACGCAAGTTCGGCGTCCACGCGGCCGCCCTCCTGCAGTAACTCAACAGCTTCGGAGGCTCTCGTCAAACCCAGCACCTCGCCGATCACACCAAGCAACGGAGGCGGCGCTAACTCCAGAAGATGCGACCACGCGACAACCACGACCGGCAGCTGCTACAGCGGCCCCTCCATCTCGTAGATCGGCAGCACCACCTCCTCCTCAAGCAGAAGAGATACGACCACGATCAAACGCTACCCTGACTGAAGAATTGCCTGCTGCTGCTGCGGTCCTGAAAGTGGGGCAGGCATCAGCCCCGCGACGGCCTCTGGGCGGAGTGGTGACACGATCGGCGCGTGATGCGGCGCGTGCGGCTGCTCGTGCTGCGGTGGCTTCTTCTGACGAGTGTCAGACATCTGAGCCGCGAAGAGCAAGACCAACAGAAGCTGGGTGGCGAACTCCGACTAGAACGGTGCTAGCCATGACCCCGATCCCCACACAACCTGTTGTTTCGTCCCCGAGTATCGCTAGTGTTGGTGGCGGCCACGCAGAGAAGGTGTTGCCGTTGCCTACGCTGACAGTTGACGATGTGGAAGACCCAACAGAAACTACAGATGACGGAGAAGATTTCAAGGGTGATGCTGCTCTTTCGCCTGTGTCGCCAGTTTCGACTCCCGCATATTCAATGTTGCCTTCTGCACGTGCGGAGGAAGTGGTGGAGTCAATTTTCGCTGCTGTACCACGAGCTGTGGTCGCTTGTGCTGCCAGTAGTCCACACCTGAACGTCGGTGAGGTGTTACCATCCGGGGTCACGACGTTATTGAGCGAACTTGGCAAAGTCACTTCTCGAGACATTTTTTTTGACGTTGGTTCTGGACTGGGAAATGTTGTTGCTCAGTTCGTGCTCGCGGCGAAGGTTGGAAAGGCTATCGGCATTGAGGTTCGCGAGGACATTTACAATCTTGGAATGAAGATGATGCGGAAAAGCGCTAATGGGCGTGGTGTCCTGGCAAGATCGGAGTTCTATTGCCAGGATATCACTGGGCTTCGCATTTCGCGCCTTGCACCGTACGCGCAATCTACAATTGTCTTCTGGAATAACATTCTGTTCGAGCCTGCCACGATTTAATTTGTCAAGCGCGAGCTGAGTGAGATGAATTCGGTGCGGCTTTGCGTGTGCACGGCACCTATTTGTCCAAGACACCGCGAGCCTTGCTTCAACGACTTCTGTTCATCGTTCGAGCTGGTGAAAGAGGTGCAGATCATTTGCAGTTGGAAAGCTGAACCTCAGCTTGCATACTTCTATCGGTCATTTCAATCCTATTCAACTAATTCATTTCTTTAGTAAAACCAAGATATATACACACATTTTCGTCTGTTGTCTTACAACTAAAGCAAATGGCAATAATTTCCATACAAACTTCTATATAAATGCAAACTTGCTAACTACTACGTAGTACTACAAGTTGATCGAACGAGCAACACTTGGCCGAAGTTCAGACGCTTCGTCTTGTCCGGGACTCCAATTGCGTTGGAGCATGCTCTGCTGCTTCACCTTGTACAACTCTGAGCTCGTACGAACTTTCCCTTTGGTCGAGAAAAGCTTCCGAGGAAGATAAAACTGGTGGTACTTCTCCCAGCAAGTCCAAGTCTGCTTGGGGCACATGTGCGGCTCACGGGTCACGTAGACATGCTGGCAGAGGCAAACATTGTGAAGCACGCAAAAGTCGGTAACCTCCGTCGCGTATCTATCTTCCCATCTACAAACCACACATTGCCGTCTTGCAGCGGGGCTGCCGAAGCTCTTTGCTTAGAGGAAGCGTTAAGGTCCACGACCTTCGTTCTTATACCAAGAACCGGTGCGAGCCAAGGGTAATCCGTACCCTGCTCCTAGAGTCTTATAGGAACCTTAAGCAAGGTATATAAACTCTACTGTGTGTTTTCCAAACTGAATGTATTAGTCTTAAGGGCGGCAGGGCCGCCCTGGTGCGAATGTCCTACCCTAACTATCGACCATACTAATACCTAATCAAATGCATACTCGTGGCTCTGAAGCCACGTACTGACTCTTGTTATCTATCGAGTACTGAGAACTCCTTTCTGTTATCATGTGGTCACACCACTTAGTGTGACACACACCAATGTAGCCAGGTTACTGTAACCCCCGTGTAACCCCGTTACACTCTCCCCCACCAAGATTCCGGACACGGCGAGTCGTATCCGGACAATGTGTTTTCTTTCAAACACAAACGGCCCGAGGCCGTGGCGGAGGCGCTTACGCGCAGGGCGCTTCGCCTCACGCGTGCTACACGCATCGGCAAATGTTGCCACTTCGCACCGACATGGTGTACATGCTTACCAAGCACATGACGCTGCTCATGTTGCGCCAGGGGCGCGATTCGAGCATGTGGAGGGGCTCCAGACAGATCCATGATCTAAGAGCCGCACTTCCAGCGTCAATGACGGTCGGTATCGAACCGCATAACCCCAACGGGGAGGCGCACAAGCTACTGAAGCTGGCGCGTACCGCGCATGCACTGACAGTGCGATCTAGGGGCATTGTGAGTCTTAGACTCGTCGTGGCGAACGCCACACGTGGTGTGACCATGGAAACGGTCTCCAATGCAGCGGGGCTGCCAGACGCCGCGCGTCAGCTTCAGGAGCCGCTGACACAGCGCGTGACACAGCGCGTGACTCAGCGGAGGAGCATTCCGGGCCGCCCTTGGTGTCGATGTTTCATCCTGTCGGCGACAAGTCACGCACAGGTGTGGGGTGCAGTGCTCTAAGAGCGCAGTGGCTAACGCCACATTGGTCCAGGAGACTCAGTGCTCTAAGAGCGCAATGGCTAACGCCGTATTAGTCCCCACAACAAAGGGGCGGACAAAGTCCAACAACAGTTGTTGTTCTTGCTGCATGGTGTGAGACTCGAACCCACAACCATCAGCGCGTGCTCCACGAGCACTTACCACTCGGCCAAGCCGTGATATAAAGAGCACCAAGGACCAGGTCCTAGTGCCGCACATCAGCCTGCGGCTGTGGGGCTTGAACCCTCAATCGCTAGCGTGAGCTCGTCGAGCACTAACCACCCGGCTAATAAACCGGTGGTATCGATGATACTCATCATCATCATCACCTTTGTGATCAAGTTGCGTCCAGGCAACCGCCCAAGACGGGCGTCTTGTTTCCTTTGCTCCATTGAAGCCACAGCGAAACGCTTTAGCATAAACTTGAGCATTTCGCTCGCTCTAACTGCATGAACAGCAGTAGCACTCCGTGCTTGCTGTCACAGCAGTCTAAGGCCAGAGCCAGAGCTCGGTCACTGACCCTTGAGCTCCCCCACTCAGTGGGAAGCACTGTTCAGCCGCGAACGCGGCCGGAGGCGTTGCAGACGCTGCTGATTCACCAGATACTGGTACTGGCCCTTACGGCGGCGTCGTGCCAGTAGCCGTTCCACATGGTAGTGGAGTTCACCTTGCTCATCGAGCAGCGCCGGAGGTGGGCGAGCCGTGGCTGGACTCTCAGCGGACGCTGAAGGGCTGTCGTCGCGACGACTCTGAGTTCCGCTCGAACTGTCAATGCCTTGGCGTTGTTGCACCCTTGGTGCCAGCTCGTCAGAGCCCACCATACTCGGGTCGTGGTAACGCTTGAGCAAGCCCACGTAGAACACGGGATGTGTTCGCATCTTCTTTGGAAGGTTGAGCGTGTACGCTAGGCCCTTCTTGGCCACGACCTTGAACGGTCCGATGAAGCGAGGACGCAGCTTCGTCTTGAAGACAGCAGATACTGCATGTGTTGGCAAGTTCTTTGCGTTTAATAAAACCAGGTCCCCGACCTCAAAGCTTTCAACATTGCCTCTGCCTCGTGCATCAGCTTGTTCCTTTTGCTTATCCTGGCTTTCAGCCATAGCGTCACGCACGTGTCGAAGGACACTAAGACGCGTTGACAGAAACTCGTCAAGCTGTTTGCGAACAGCAGTAGGGCTGACATCAGCAAGCCGTTCGGCTAATCCTCCCCCACTAAGCCCTGAACCACGGAGTGGTGGCGTCAACGGGACGCGTGGGTGTGCCAACCCGTTCACGTAGAACGGAGTGTAGCCTGTGGAGGCATGCACAGCATTATTCAATACAAACTCAACGAGTGGAAGCATGGCGCTCCAACGCTTTGGCGTTTCAGCACAGATGCTACGGAGGATGTCCTCCACAACGCGATTCGCGCGTTCAGTTTGACCATCGGTCTGCGGATGATCCGCTGTGGACATGTCCAGCTTGGTACCAAGCAGTTTAAAGACAGTTGTTCAAAACTTCCCTGTGAAGCGTGGGTCTCGATCCGAGACGATCGACTCTGGGAGTCCGTGTTGGCGGAACACACGATCCATAAACAGCGTAGCTGTACCGACACCGTCGATAGTATCCGGCACTGCCGCAAGATGTACCATCTTACTGAGACGGTCAACAAAGACCACGACGCCCGTGTTGCCTGCCGAGTCCTTCGGCAGGCCAAACACAAAGTCCAAACTCATGGACTGCCAACATCCCGTGGGGACTGGCAAGCTCGCCAAAGGCGCAGCCGCATGCGGCGAGGGTTTCACCCGTTGACACGTCTCGCACATACGCACATAAGTGCTTGCCCACTTATACAGCTTGGGCCACCAGTAGTGGTTGCTCACAGAGCCGTAGGTCTTCTCACGACCGAGATGACCGCCCAGCGGTGTATCATGTGCCTCGTAGAGGATGCGATACTTCAGGTCCTCGTCGTGAGGGACGACCACCCGTGGGGTGTCCGACGAGTCGGTGCTGTAGTACAGCAAGCCATCATCGATGGAGTACCGATGTATTCTCGCGCGCAATCGCGCCGACAATTTCTTGTCCGAGTCTTTAAACGCCTCGCTCCCTAGAGCCCGTAGCAGCGCTACACACATGTCATCCTGCGCATACGCAGCGCGGATCATGTCCGTCACAGACGAAGTCACCATCGTGACATGAGCAAGCTCATAGTCCGGTCTGCGCGATAGCGCATCAGCCAAAGCGTTCTGCTTTCCTGGCTTATACTGCACCTCGAAGTTATATTCTGCAAAGAATGAGAGCCACCGGGCCATCCTCTGCGAGAGGTGAGGCGACTGAGTCGCAGTGCGTAGAGACGCATGATCCGTATAGATCACAAATGGCTTGGAGCCGAGCAGGTGAACCCTGAATTTGACGAGAGCATACTTCATTGCAAGTTGCTCTTTGTCATGAACTGGGTAGTTCTTCTCTGCAGCTTTCAGCTGGCGAGACTCAAAAGCGATCACCCGATCTCGCCCCTCGGCGTCTGCTTGTAGCAGTGCACTGTCGATGGCAAAGTCCGAGGCGCCACAGACGACGCTGAATGGACGCTCCGGGTCTGGCAACGCCAGTATGGGGGCATGTATGAGGCTCTCCTTGACTTCGTCAAATGCCTCCTGATGCTCGGTGTTCCAACACCAGTCCGCATCCTTCTTAAGGAGATTGGACAATGGCCGTGCCATCTCCGCGTAGTTCGCGCTATACTTGTGCAAGTAATTGGCGAGGCCAAGCCACTTGCGTAAGTCCTTTTGGTTCTTTGGAACAGGCCAGTCAATAATGGCCTTGGCCTTAGCGGGATCCGCACGAAGGCCACGCTTCCCAATGAGGCACCCTAGGAAGGGGATCTCTTCGGCTCCGAAGATGCACTTGTCCGCATTGGCGTACAACTTGTTAGTGCGCATGCACTCGAGCACCGCTCGCAAATGGACAATGTGGTTCTCCACGTCCGTCTTACCGTGCTCCGCACGACTGTGGATGAAGATATCATCAAAGTATGTCTGTGCATACGCCCGATGGGGCCTAAACAACTGCGTCACCAGACGATTGAACGTTGCAGGCGCGTTCGAGAGCCCTTGGGGCATCACCAGCCACTCCCAGAGCATGCCGCTCGGAGTGCTGACCGCTGTCAGCGGAATATCGCTTGCTCGCATGAGCAACTGGTAGTAACCATCGACTAAGTCGAGCGCACTGTACATCGTACATCCACCATGTTGTTCTGCAACACATCCTTTCTAGGAATAGGCGTTTGCGCCGGAATGGTGGCAGCGTTGAGCTTGTTGAAAGCATGAACGATACGCCACTTGCCATTAGGTTTTCTGACACAGAAGGTCGGCGTGGAATGCGGAGACTTGCTCTCGCGAACCATTCCCGCCTCGTGCTTCGCACGGAAGAACGCGTCAATGACGTCACACTGCTCCTTTGGCAAAGGCCACTGCCTAGTGACGCAGTATTTGGTTCCGGGAACCAGGTCAATCTCATGACGCACGCCTCGATCAGGAGGTAAGCCTGAAGGCGGGTCTTTCGAGACCACATCTTGGTATTCCCTTACCAAAGGATAGAACGGATCCGAGGGATCTTGCAGGATCGCTGATCCACTCCGCGCATTGAGCGCCTTCTTGGTGTCCTCCAGGACAGCTTCATCAAGAAGCGACGAGGAGTTAATCTCCTCTTCTGGTCGAATAATGACCACCTCGGCGAGGTCCCCTACCCGCAGGCCATCGCCAAACTCGGCGAGGGACATCTCGTCCAGCTCCAACAGAGCACTTAAGTTGGGAATGGGGTCGAGGCTGATGTCGCGCTCTACCTCCCCCGTCACTCCATCCATAAGAGTGTATAGCTGTTCGCTATCGTCTGGAACAGACACTCCTTGTGAGAAGGATGACGCTTGGCGTCTACCCGCTTGAACTCTGCGGCGTTGCCTCCTCTTTATAGAGGTAGTGCGTCTCGAAGAGACAATCGCACTCACGCCCAGGGCGTCATCAGGCGTGTCCACCTCATCTTGCTCTGACAGAGCCTCGATGTCAGCATCGACATCCGATGATGTACTGCTACACGCGCAATCTTCATCCAGTGGTTGATGTGCCACTCCACACGCATTAGGGCCACGCCCAAGATGCCTCGGTTGAGAGCCGACTTCGCCGTTATCGGCACACAGCAGGACATCGTCATTCTGACGAACACCGCTCAGAGGGTTACGCGCCGCTCCGCGCGCATCATGAGGGCCGCGGCCCTGATGCCTCGGCATATTGCCGACCATGCTATCAGCATGCAGCGATGGCTCATCGCTCAGTGGGTTACGTGCCACTCCACGCGCATCATGAGGGCCGCGCCCGGGATGCCTCGACGTACGGTCGACCATGCTAACAGCATGCAGCGATGATTCATCGCTCAGTGGGTTACGTGCCACTCCACGTTCAGCCCGCGAGCATTGCTCGGGACTCGTATCCAATACACCATCGGTGTCCACTAACTCGGACATGCCGATGTCCAGCACATTGACCGATTCGGTCCAGTGCTCGCGCCAATAGCGCTTCTGCTTCTTAGCGGAGGTGGGTTCATGACTCGCCAAAACTCCGCTAGGAGGAGAGCGCGTTGCGCCTAAGGTCTTCGACCTCCAATCGATCCATGGTTCGTGGCGTTCGAGCCACGCCATGCCAAGGATGAGGTCATACCTCGAATCCAGGTCCAAGACCAAACAGCGTTCCACGCTATCGAAGTCCAGGAACTTCACGCCCAGGTCCACAGGGACCTTGGTCACCGTGACACGGGTCCCCGTCGCTAAGCGAACAGTGACGATGTCACACCCACGCGCTTCCAGCGCCTCAGCATACTGCTGACTTCCATCCATCGTGGAGCGTCGAGCGCAATTGCCCGACGCCCTCGAATCGATGAGTATCGTCCACGGCTTATTAAAGCCCTTCACGGTCGCAATAACGACCAGCAAGCCCGGCTTGCATACACGTTCCGTGTTAAAGAGCACGGAGCTCTTCGGGGCGAAGCCCTGCTGACCTCTACCTCCTTCCTGAGGCTCATCAGAACTTAGTTCTTCCCCAGTAGGCCGCCCCGCGCCTACTGGGACTTGGCGTTTTCCCGCCCCGATCCACTTGCGTGGTTGGGAGCAGGCTTTCGGCTTGACGAAGCCTGACGCTCACGGCGTAGCAGACACCCCGCACGCAAGTGACTTGTATCACCACAGGTGAAGCATCGACGGATGCCCCTGCGCTGCTCAGCAGCTTGGAGCTCGGCCTCCTCATCCTCAGCATAGCTGAGATCCATGGGCTCATGCCCGCTCGACGAGCTGTTGTGTGGGTACCACCCAAGTCTAGCAGACTTAAAGTTGAACTGGGCATTCAATACCACCGTCACAGCCTCTTCAAATGAGGTGGGGTGCACACGGAAGACTTCCGTCCTGGCAACGCCAGCGCGGAGTCCCTCTATGAATATGGTCACCGTGACCGCCTCGGGAAGAGGATCCGCGGCCATGCCCGCGATTAGAGTTCGCAACTCCTGGACAAAGTCCATCAACTCCTTCTTCCCTTGTCGGGAAGCAAGGAAGCGTGAGCGCACGCGGTAAGCCTGGTTAGGCGGCGAGAAGACTTGCATAAGCTGTCGCTTCAAGTTATCCCACGCCGGGAAGGCTGCGTCCACAGACGTACTGCACGTTAGTGCCTACTCCCTAGCTCGCCCAGCGAGCTTGGAGACCGCGAAGCCCACGCGTTGTTGCTCCGTCTTGAGCATGGCCACACCCATGGCCATCTCAATCTCTCTGATCCAGAGCAGGAGGTTCTCCCCTTCCTTTCCTTCAAAGGCCTTCACACTCAATATGAGTGGTTTCGGTCGATCCGACCTCTTCGAATTCGGGGTACGCGTCGCAGACGTCACCGACTCGGCCATCCTTTGTTGGATGTGCTCCAACAGAGCATTCTCGTACTTCGAGAACGCCTCCAGACGCGCATTGATCGCGTCGGGGCCTTGCGCAGCAAGATGCTGCACGCCCTCAGGGCCAAGCAGGGACATCAGCTTATTAAGCCCGTCCTGTTGACTCTGAGTCAAGTTACCAAACTGGTCCATCCTCACAGAGAATTCAGTCGTTCCGACTCAGGTGTAGGATTGACTACAAGTGATACCAAGTGCAGCGGGGCTGCCGTAGCTCTTTGCTTAGAGGAAGCGTTAAGGTCCACGACCTTCGTTCTTATACTAAGAACCGGTGCGAGCCAAGGGTAATCCGTACCCTGCTCCTAGAGTCTTATAGGAACCTTAAACAAGGTATATAAGCTCTACTGTGTGTTTTCCAAACTGAATGTATTAGTCTTAAGGGCGGCAGGGCCGCCCTGGTGCGAATGTCCTACCCTAACTATCGACCATACTAATACCTAATCAAATGCATACTCGTGGCTCTGAAGCCACGTACTGACTCTTGTTATCTATCAAGTACTGAGAACTCCTTTCTGTTATCATGTGGTCACACCACTTAGTGTGACACACACCAATGTAGCCAAGTTACTGTAACCCCCGTGTAACCCCGTTACACGTCTCCCCCACCAAGATTCCGGATATAACTGCTTTGACGCGATCGCAGAGCAGTGCTTCTGGGGACTACCACGACCCTCCTCAGCACCGCATCTACCAGCGGACCACACTGCACTGGACGGTGACATCTCTTCGGCCACTGTCGCCGGCGTATCTAACGCGTTGATGTCAGTGTAAAACATGAGGCGCTCGCTGGGAGCCTTCTTCCACTTACCAGACAGCAACTCTGAGCTCAATTGAACTATAAAGACGCGGTGAGATTCGCGATCGTCGGTGAAACCGAGTGCTAATTTGCGCGTGAAGTACGCGTTTGAGCGTCCGACCGCTTCTGCTTGTGTGGTCACGCCCACTAACCGCTCTGTTATATCGCTCTGACAGTGAAGCCGGAAGTTCAATGATATCCACGTCGTAGAACAGCAGAGCATGTAGATACGAAAATGATACTTCCCGGTGGGCTTCATCGGGTTATACACAATGAGCGGCTTGCCGTACTTCGATCTACATGCGATTCTTGCTTCATCTAGCGCCGTGTTTCGCCCCACCTCCACATACTTGGAGCCTGTGACCTTGAGAAGGTTGAGCAATGGTCTGATCCTTGCTGCTTGGTCGCCACTACTACCGCTTCCAGCCTCAATACACTTGAAGCAAAACGCCTGCCGAAGTTGCTTGAAGCGGCGGAGAGGCATGACGGCATCAAGACTGACTGAGCTTCCACCAAAAATGGTATCTTCCACCTGCTGCCCCCAGTAGTTGCTGTACTCCCCTTTATCCACGAGCTCCATGTAGAACAACACCCCGAGGAATGCCTTTACCTCGTCTAGTGTAAAAGGTTTCGCGAGCGCAATATTGTGTAGTCGGGCATAGCTGTTCGTTTCCCCAACTACTTGCTGCCAAAATGAGAGCGGGATGTAGGCAAACAAATTCGATGAAGCTGAGTGTTCAAATAGATGTTTGAACTGAGGCAGAAGTCGAGTCGTGGTAGCGCCGTCCGCATGCCGATATAAATCTCCCGGTTCCTCACTCTGTGCTCCAGGCTCAAAGCGCATGTTTTTGATGGCTTCCACTTCCGATAGCGATGTTGGCAGATTCATGGGGGGGGTCAAACATCTCTATGCACTCCTCCATGTCGTCGATGTCACCCTCGACTTGAATATCTTCCCCTTCGTCAGCTGCACAGAGGTGGCTCCAGCCCACGCGCAATGAATTTCCATGCAAGGAGCGATAGTTGACGTTCCCACGCTGGATCATGCTCAGGTTCAAATTGCTCGTCTTTGTTTTGGTACTGTGAGTCTAGCCACTGCACATGAAACAACGCACCCTTGACGATCCGACAAACGCGACCGACAAGATATGCACTTCCCACTCCAACATACTTGTCCTTAACCTTTTGACGTCTTGTCCAACCTTCTTTCTCTGGCGAGAAAGCAACGAGTGTGTCAACGTACAATTCTGGAACCAGAGGTGGACGGGCTGGGCTAGTTCGAGGTGGTCCCGAGGTAGACCCCGCTGGCGAAGTCAAAACTGGCACTGAAGTGCCACACAGCGAACTTTCGCCTTCTGCATCATGCTCGAGAGCACCGACAGCGGAGGTTGCTGGTGGTGGGGATTGATCGCGTGGAGGTGAAGATCGGTCCCGTGAGGGTGCTGAACTGGGTTGAATAGCATTGGTTGTCTTGGTCTGGGCGTGACCAAGTGCTCGATTTAAGTTGCGTTTCGGCGACGGCTTGTTCCCTGCTGGGCGTCCGCGCTTGTGATTAGGCTCAGCGTCGTTTGTGGCCTTTGGTCTGTTTTTGGAGCCTTTAGGTCTGCCACGCTTTCTCTTGGGGGTTGCGGAAGCAGCACTCGTGACTTCGATGACACTTACTTCATCTACGGCGACACCAAAAGCAAGTCCTCCAATCTCACCATCGCCAACGGCTGCTGTCTCGGGCTCTAATTGATGCTCAGCGCTCGCACTTCCACCACGGGTGCCACCACAAGGCGCCATTTCATTCAGAAGCGCGACGAACCCAAATTCGCTCACACCGTCAGACGCTGCGCCACGCAAACTCTCGACAGCTCTGTTCTCGACGCTGTCGTATAAACCAACACCCCGTCGCCAGGTCGCGGCATTACCGCCACCGCTGCTTTCACTGCCGCCCGACGTCACTATGCCCCCGTCGTCGCCAGCATCATCGCCACCACCGGCGCTGCTGCCGGACGTTGCTGCATGCTGTCCCTCGGTGGCCCTGCTCCCGTCTCTGCCGTCGACACCGCACCTGGCGCTGCGTGGTGTCATATCGGTCTTGTTACCGCTAGCAGTGGCTGTCCCGCGCGCGCTTTCTCTTCCGCTGCCTTCCATACTGGTTGGCGAATGGAGATCGAATTGCGAACTTCGATTAGAGATCTGATTCGTATAGTTAAATTCAGTTTGATTCACTACTTAGTTTTCATAGTGAAATCAAGTTACATGCCTCTTTCGTGTTGGTTTGACCACCAAAGAGCTGCCTGCCGAACGCGCCGAGTTTGTGAATGAACGGTGGAACTTTAGATACTACAAGCTCTCACACAACCCAAGATTGGCTGTGTATGGGCCGTTGGCTTCTACTATGGCGCCATTATCCACAGGCACGTAGCTGGCACATAACTGGTGGTGCCATTGACCCGCCCGCATATCGGATGGCCATGCTCCCCCCACCTGTGGTGTCCACGTACCGATGAGCCATCGGCGATGGGTGATGCCGATAGCTTTCTGGGAGGGACATGATATCTTGCGGGATCTGGTCCACGATCTGCTGCTTTACGTCATCACTTCCAGGCCGGGTGCGGCCAATCAAGTGCCGTGATCAGGGGCAAAGCACCGGAAGACTCTTTTTCGCCCCTCTACCAACTGAGCCAAAGGAGCATCATAACTCGAAATACACCCTCACGCCGTCACAAACCGAAATACCAGCCTCCCCACTCACAAATACACGCCACGCTGCTGCACGCACGTCTTACTGCAGCCTTGCTGTCTCCCGGACCGCCTCACACCTTTACGCAACCTCCCAAAGCTTTTTAGCCTTCGCGGTGCGCCTCTTCCTTCAAAAGATGTCATCCCTCCCCGACCTCAACACACTTTCCGCCAAGCTTCCACGGCGCTACGGAACCAATTTACAGCTGTACTGCTGCACCCCACGCAGCCACTCCGCTGCCCACGCACAGCAACACCTCGTATCGATGATGTTGGCGCAACTGCCCTGTTCTGCTGACCCCACCCCACCCACCGCCGTTCCGCGGCAACGCGCACTATTAGGTGTGCCTGCCGTATCTCGTACTGTGCATACGTCCACAGTCACGTCTGAACCGCGTCGAGGCGAGGCCCGCGTTGGCCGCCACGACCTGGACGTAACCGCATCGGGATGAGTCGAAGCCCAGCTAATTGGTACTAGGACATTATGTGGGCGACGGAGCACAGCTCAATGATGTGCGTGCGTGCGAGGGCCTGCGTGGTGAAGTGGCAGGCGAGTGCCAACAGAGACCCTGGAGGCAGGCGGGGATGCGGAAGAGTGAATTCGCGAACAGGTGAGGCAGAGGCAAAAGAGCAAAGAAGTGCTCCCTGCCAGGCTCGAACTGGCGACCTTCAGATTATGAGACTGACGCTCTACCAACTGAGCCAAAGGAGCATCATAACTCGAAATACACCCTCACGCCGTCACAAACCGAAATACCAGCCTCCCCACTCACAAATACACGCCACGCTGCTGCACGCACGTCTTACTGCAGCCTTGCTGTCTCCCGGACCGCCTCACACCTTTACGCAACCTCCCAAAGCTTTTTAGCCTTCGCGGTGCGCCTCTTCCTTCAAAAGATGTCATCCCTCCCCGACCTCAACACACTTTCCGCCAAGCTTCCACGGCGCTACGGAACCAATTTACAGCTGTACTGCTGCACCCCACGCAGCCACTCCGCTGCCCACGCACAGCAACACCTCGTATCGATGATGTTGGCGCAACTGCCCTGTTCTGCTGACCCCACCCCACCCACCGCCGTTCCGCGGCAACGCGCACTATTAGGTGTGCCTGCCGTATCTCGTACTGTGCATACGTCCACAGTCACGTCTGAACCGCGTCGAGGCGAGGCCCGCGTTGGCCGCCACGACCTGGACGTAACCGCATCGGGATGAGTCGAAGCCCAGCTAATTGGTACTAGGACATTATGTGGGCGACGGAGCACAGCTCAATGATGTGCGTGCGTGCGAGGGCCTGCGTGGTGAAGTGGCAGGCGAGTGCCAACAGAGACCCTGGAGGCAGGCGGGGATGCGGAAGAGTGAATTCGCGAACAGGTGAGGCAGAGGCAAAAGAGCAAAGAAGTGCTCCCTGCCAGGCTCGAACTGGCGACCTTCAGATTATGAGACTGACGCTCTACCAACTGAGCCAAAGGAGCATCATAACTCGAAATACACCCTCACGCCGTCACAAACCGAAATACCAGCCTCCCCACTCACAAATACACGCCACGCTGCTGCACGCACGTCTTACTGCAGCCTTGCTGTCTCCCGGACCGCCTCACACCTTTACGCAACCTCCCAAAGCTTTTTAGCCTTCGCGGTGCGCCTCTTCCTTCAAAAGATGTCATCCCTCCCCGACCTCAACACACTTTCCGCCAAGCTTCCACGGCGCTACGGAACCAATTTACAGCTGTACTGCTGCACCCCACGCAGCCACTCCGCTGCCCACGCACAGCAACACCTCGTATCGATGATGTTGGCGCAACTGCCCTGTTCTGCTGACCCCACCCCACCCACCGCCGTTCCGCGGCAACGCGCACTATTAGGTGTGCCTGCCGTATCTCGTACTGTGCATACGTCCACAGTCACGTCTGAACCGCGTCGAGGCGAGGCCCGCGTTGGCCGCCACGACCTGGACGTAACCGCATCGGGATGAGTCGAAGCCCAGCTAATTGGTACTAGGACATTATGTGGGCGACGGAGCACAGCTCAATGATGTGCGTGCGTGCGAGGGCCTGCGTGGTGAAGTGGCAGGCGAGTGCCAACAGAGACCCTGGAGGCAGGCGGGGATGCGGAAGAGTGAATTCGCGAACAGGTGAGGCAGAGGCAAAAGAGCAAAGAAGTGCTCCCTGCCAGGCTCGAACTGGCGACCTTCAGATTATGAGACTGACGCTCTACCAACTGAGCCAAAGGAGCATCATAACTCGAAATACACCCTCACGCCGTCACAAACCGAAATACCAGCCTCCCCACTCACAAATACACGCCACGCTGCTGCACGCACGTCTTACTGCAGCCTTGCTGTCTCCCGGACCGCCTCACACCTTTACGCAACCTCCCAAAGCTTTTTAGCCTTCGCGGTGCGCCTCTTCCTTCAAAAGATGTCATCCCTCCCCGACCTCAACACACTTTCCGCCAAGCTTCCACGGCGCTACGGAACCAATTTACAGCTGTACTGCTGCACCCCACGCAGCCACTCCGCTGCCCACGCACAGCAACACCTCGTATCGATGATGTTGGCGCAACTGCCCTGTTCTGCTGACCCCACCCCACCCACCGCCGTTCCGCGGCAACGCGCACTATTAGGTGTGCCTGCCGTATCTCGTACTGTGCATACGTCCACAGTCACGTCTGAACCGCGTCGAGGCGAGGCCCGCGTTGGCCGCCACGACCTGGACGTAACCGCATCGGGATGAGTCGAAGCCCAGCTAATTGGTACTAGGACATTATGTGGGCGACGGAGCACAGCTCAATGATGTGCGTGCGTGCGAGGGCCTGCGTGGTGAAGTGGCAGGCGAGTGCCAACAGAGACCCTGGAGGCAGGCGGGGATGCGGAAGAGTGAATTCGCGAACAGGTGAGGCAGAGGCAAAAGAGCAAAGAAGTGCTCCCTGCCAGGCTCGAACTGGCGACCTTCAGATTATGAGACTGACGCTCTACCAACTGAGCCAAAGGAGCATCATAACTCGAAATACACCCTCACGCCGTCACAAACCGAAATACCAGCCTCCCCACTCACAAATACACGCCACGCTGCTGCACGCACGTCTTACTGCAGCCTTGCTGTCTCCCGGACCGCCTCACACCTTTACGCAACCTCCCAAAGCTTTTTAGCCTTCGCGGTGCGCCTCTTCCTTCAAAAGATGTCATCCCTCCCCGACCTCAACACACTTTCCGCCAAGCTTCCACGGCGCTACGGAACCAATTTACAGCTGTACTGCTGCACCCCACGCAGCCACTCCGCTGCCCACGCACAGCAACACCTCGTATCGATGATGTTGGCGCAACTGCCCTGTTCTGCTGACCCCACCCCACCCACCGCCGTTCCGCGGCAACGCGCACTATTAGGTGTGCCTGCCGTATCTCGTACTGTGCATACGTCCACAGTCACGTCTGAACCGCGTCGAGGCGAGGCCCGCGTTGGCCGCCACGACCTGGACGTAACCGCATCGGGATGAGTCGAAGCCCAGCTAATTGGTACTAGGACATTATGTGGGCGACGGAGCACAGCTCAATGATGTGCGTGCGTGCGAGGGCCTGCGTGGTGAAGTGGCAGGCGAGTGCCAACAGAGACCCTGGAGGCAGGCGGGGATGCGGAAGAGTGAATTCGCGAACAGGTGAGGCAGAGGCAAAAGAGCAAAGAAGTGCTCCCTGCCAGGCTCGAACTGGCGACCTTCAGATTATGAGACTGACGCTCTACCAACTGAGCCAAAGGAGCATCATAACTCGAAATACACCCTCACGCCGTCACAAACCGAAATACCAGCCTCCCCACTCACAAATACACGCCACGCTGCTGCACGCACGTCTTACTGCAGCCTTGCTGTCTCCCGGACCGCCTCACACCTTTACGCAACCTCCCAAAGCTTTTTAGCCTTCGCGGTGCGCCTCTTCCTTCAAAAGATGTCATCCCTCCCCGACCTCAACACACTTTCCGCCAAGCTTCCACGGCGCTACGGAACCAATTTACAGCTGTACTGCTGCACCCCACGCAGCCACTCCGCTGCCCACGCACAGCAACACCTCGTATCGATGATGTTGGCGCAACTGCCCTGTTCTGCTGACCCCACCCCACCCACCGCCGTTCCGCGGCAACGCGCACTATTAGGTGTGCCTGCCGTATCTCGTACTGTGCATACGTCCACAGTCACGTCTGAACCGCGTCGAGGCGAGGCCCGCGTTGGCCGCCACGACCTGGACGTAACCGCATCGGGATGAGTCGAAGCCCAGCTAATTGGTACTAGGACATTATGTGGGCGACGGAGCACAGCTCAATGATGTGCGTGCGTGCGAGGGCCTGCGTGGTGAAGTGGCAGGCGAGTGCCAACAGAGACCCTGGAGGCAGGCGGGGATGCGGAAGAGTGAATTCGCGAACAGGTGAGGCAGAGGCAAAAGAGCAAAGAAGTGCTCCCTGCCAGGCTCGAACTGGCGACCTTCAGATTATGAGACTGACGCTCTACCAACTGAGCCAAAGGAGCATCATAACTCGAAATACACCCTCACGCCGTCACAAACCGAAATACCAGCCTCCCCACTCACAAATACACGCCACGCTGCTGCACGCACGTCTTACTGCAGCCTTGCTGTCTCCCGGACCGCCTCACACCTTTACGCAACCTCCCAAAGCTTTTTAGCCTTCGCGGTGCGCCTCTTCCTTCAAAAGATGTCATCCCTCCCCGACCTCAACACACTTTCCGCCAAGCTTCCACGGCGCTACGGAACCAATTTACAGCTGTACTGCTGCACCCCACGCAGCCACTCCGCTGCCCACGCACAGCAACACCTCGTATCGATGATGTTGGCGCAACTGCCCTGTTCTGCTGACCCCACCCCACCCACCGCCGTTCCGCGGCAACGCGCACTATTAGGTGTGCCTGCTCGTATCTCGTACTGTGCATACGTCCACAGTCACGTCTGAACCGCGTCGAGGCGAGGCCCGCGTTGGCCGCCACGACCTGGACGTAACCGCATCGGGATGAGTCGAAGCCCAGCTAATTGGTACTAGGACATTATGTGGGCGACGGAGCACAGCTCAATGATGTGCGTGCGTGCGAGGGCCTGCGTGGTGAAGTGGCAGGCGAGTGCCAACAGAGACCCTGGAGGCAGGCGGGGATGCGGAAGAGTGAATTCGCGAACAGGTGAGGCAGAGGCAAAAGAGCAAAGAAGTGCTCCCTGCCAGGCTCGAACTGGCGACCTTCAGATTATGAGACTGACGCTCTACCAACTGAGCCAAAGGAGCATCATAACTCGAAATACACCCTCACGCCGTCACAAACCGAAATACCAGCCTCCCCACTCACAAATACACGCCACGCTGCTGCACGCACGTCTTACTGCAGCCTTGCTGTCTCCCGGACCGCCTCACACCTTTACGCAACCTCCCAAAGCTTTTTAGCCTTCGCGGTGCGCCTCTTCCTTCAAAAGATGTCATCCCTCCCCGACCTCAACACACTTTCCGCCAAGCTTCCACGGCGCTACGGAACCAATTTACAGCTGTACTGCTGCACCCCACGCAGCCACTCCGCTGCCCACGCACAGCAACACCTCGTATCGATGATGTTGGCGCAACTGCCCTGTTCTGCTGACCCCACCCCACCCACCGCCGTTCCGCGGCAACGCGCACTATTAGGTGTGCCTGCCGTATCTCGTACTGTGCATACGTCCACAGTCACGTCTGAACCGCGTCGAGGCGAGGCCCGCGTTGGCCGCCACGACCTGGACGTAACCGCATCGGGATGAGTCGAAGCCCAGCTAATTGGTACTAGGACATTATGTGGGCGACGGAGCACAGCTCAATGATGTGCGTGCGTGCGAGGGCCTGCGTGGTGAAGTGGCAGGCGAGTGCCAACAGAGACCCTGGAGGCAGGCGGGGATGCGGAAGAGTGAATTCGCGAACAGGTGAGGCAGAGGCAAAAGAGCAAAGAAGTGCTCCCTGCCAGGCTCGAACTGGCGACCTTCAGATTATGAGACTGACGCTCTACCAACTGAGCCAAAGGAGCATCATAACTCGAAATACACCCTCACGCCGTCACAAACCGAAATACCAGCCTCCCCACTCACAAATACACGCCACGCTGCTGCACGCACGTCTTACTGCAGCCTTGCTGTCTCCCGGACCGCCTCACACCTTTACGCAACCTCCCAAAGCTTTTTAGCCTTCGCGGTGCGCCTCTTCCTTCAAAAGATGTCATCCCTCCCCGACCTCAACACACTTTCCGCCAAGCTTCCACGGCGCTACGGAACCAATTTACAGCTGTACTGCTGCACCCCACGCAGCCACTCCGCTGCCCACGCACAGCAACACCTCGTATCGATGATGTTGGCGCAACTGCCCTGTTCTGCTGACCCCACCCCACCCACCGCCGTTCCGCGGCAACGCGCACTATTAGGTGTGCCTGCCGTATCTCGTACTGTGCATACGTCCACAGTCACGTCTGAACCGCGTCGAGGCGAGGCCCGCGTTGGCCGCCACGACCTGGACGTAACCGCATCGGGATGAGTCGAAGCCCAGCTAATTGGTACTAGGACATTATGTGGGCGACGGAGCACAGCTCAATGATGTGCGTGCGTGCGAGGGCCTGCGTGGTGAAGTGGCAGGCGAGTGCCAACAGAGACCCTGGAGGCAGGCGGGGATGCGGAAGAGTGAATTCGCGAACAGGTGAGGCAGAGGCAAAAGAGCAAAGAAGTGCTCCCTGCCAGGCTCGAACTGGCGACCTTCAGATTATGAGACTGCCTTCAGATTATGAGATTAACTATTGGATTGAACAACTGAGGTATATTACTGCTTTTAGTATAATATATTATGTACTACTGAACCAGTTGTGATATAGGCCCTCGACCCGAGCCAGACCGTCAATGAACCGCGACAAACCGAACCGAGCCTTGGTTGACTGATGTAGAGCCTCCTAAATGTCTTAGGCTCTTGTTAGCTAGCGTGATAAACGTCACGACTCCCATTCTATCATTTACAGTCTTCCAGCTGCATCAAAACGTCGCCATGACCTCCATCGCCAACCGAGACCTCTGTCGGTTCTTCTTCGCCGAAGAAGCCGACCACTACTACGTCTACAAGTCATGTGAGACCAGGCGCAAACAGCTGCCTCCGAGTGGTTACGCCAATCTCGTGAGCCATCTGAAGGACAAGCATCCCGGCCTGCTAGCCTGCACACGCAACGTGGAACGGCCCGTTTAAGTTGCGACTACGAAATCTTTGGATTCAAGACTTACGTGACCAACTCCGCGTTCGTGTAGAAAAAGTGCCTTTCAAGTTGCAGCCACCTGGACGTTTAAGACTATGCAGCTGGATACATATTGCTTGGAGCAATATCACACCCTGAACCATCATTTGAGGTTTCAACAAGTGTGGGTTGCTTGATGTACCTGCAGAAGAAGTTCACGAGGGGATGGAGATGGAATATGCAGAAGGCATTGACAAAAACATAGGAGAGTTTAGTTTAAAGGATGACTTCGACGATGATTTTCGTGCAACCCAACCTTATGAGGTATATGACCAATTAGATTTTGATGTGCCAATAGGTTCAAATGGTTGTTATGATCGTTATTTAATTAGAATTGAAGAAATGAGACAATCTATTCGAATTATTGTAACCGAGATTTATCCATAAAAAGGTGTTTTCTTGATTTCAAAATGCAGATCCACTTAGCCGGGGCAGTCAAAGTTGAGTCTATACACACAGGATTAGGTGTATATGATGACAAAGGGAATCGGTACACAAGATGCATTGTGCATTTTTCACTGCTTCAAAAGAAGGGTGGAAGCGTTCGTCGGAGCCCCCGGGTGAGAGCGAGAGTGCAGGGCCAAAACGTTCCAAGGGTGCAGGCCCAGCTGACGGTCCAACTCACACTGGCCCGCAATAAGCAGTAGCAAGGGGGGCGGGGACTGTCCATGTCGGCGAAGGCATGGTCCGCAAGCGCGACCACGAGCGAGCCGCCGACCTCTCACGAGAAGTCCGCGCGACAGGGGACGTTGACATCGGCGACCAAGCAAACCCTGAAGGTCCGCGTGTTCAACGATTCGTAGAAGAAGGTCTATATGGACAACCTTCTGAAGAGGTTCGATGATCAGACGAAGAGCAGCAGGACGGTGCACAGCCCAAAACGTACGGCGGCAGTGGTGGCGTGCCCAGCATCTTCTGTGGGTCCAGCTGCCAACCCCGCCGCAGTCACAGCAAGCTGTACGCTACTGACGGAGCCGTTCGGTATTCAGAGGAAGATCGACTTAAATGTGAAGGATGCTGCGGCGCCGCTATTGGTGATCAAGATCAAGAAGGACGATGATGAGGTGTCCTACGGCATGAGGCACTCATTTCTGTCAAGTGGGCATGGCAAGGGCAGTGAGACCCATTTCTCTTTCTCGCTTCGACTTTGGTCAGTGCCACAGCGGAGACTCATTAATATCTGCCGTGTGCTGCTACGTTACGGATATTGCATGCAGGAGCGCGTCAGCAGGCTCGGCTAATCGGGGTTCATTACCCCGTAGCGCCGCAGATCCTGGCGTGTCTTTGCGTGCAACTGCAGTAGAAGACCAGCCCCCAAGTCGTCTCTGTTTGTGCACCTGGTAGCTGTCGTGTATTACCAGCCTCAACTCGCTCTCTTTTGTACATATGGTAACAATCGCAGAGATAAAGACAGCCTTTACTTATTCGTTAAATAAAACAAACAACATTCATACATAGCTTTCTATCATTTGGCTGTAACTAGTGCGTTCGTTGTGGACAAGGTGGTCGTGGTCGCGATCATTGTATTGTCTGTACTTCGGCTGCTTCATCCAGCGCCTTCACACCCCTTACGCACAGTACCACCTGCTCTGGTTCTGATCGGGGCTGACTTGTCAGGCAAGTACCATTAAAGTTTTGCTCGCTTTCTTTCGGTGCTGGCATGGTACTTTGCGCAGCTTCAAACAAAACATAGAGCAAGCCTGGTTACTTGAATCCTCCCACCAAAGTGGTCTCCACTACCGGTACTGCGAGAAACGAAAGTTCATTCGCCATGAACTCCGTCGTTCTCTAAAAACCTACATATCTCTCACCATTTTTACGCCGCCCCATGCTGTAGCCATGGCGTTGGCCATCTTCTCCATTTTACTTAATACAGCAAACTCCTCTGGTAAAACAACAATACGAAAACCACTGCAGCGAGAAAACTTTGAGGTCCTCCCTTTGAGTAATGATCGGTAGCAACGCAGGCATACCCAAATGAATTGGCATTCATCCGACGAAGCCAGACTTGAATCGATGATGTCAACTTTATCATGTGTGTTCCGAAGAGGAGCAAACAATTTTGCTTTGGATTCGTATTTTCGGACGAAACCACTCGTTAAATTGGCCATCTCTCCGGAGCTGCCTCAAACTCGAAAGCGAGGCTCACTGATCACAGCAAAGAAATCTGTCAGAAAGTGCAACAGGAGTTAGTTCATGTGTGAAACCAAAATCAATAGTAATCCACTCAAAACATTACCAGTTTGATCGACGTCCAGGTTTTCAGTGTCGCCCGGGCCTGCTTTTTGCTGGCTCTTTTTGGCGTTTTGTTGCTCGAGCAGTTTGCTGCGCTACTGCATTTCGATTTCGAGTTTCCTAGAACGGGCTGATCCGTGCCTCTTGCGTTTTGAGCTCGGTATTCTCGACAGACGGCGATTGCGACGGCGTTGGCGGAGGGTTTGGAGCTGTGTTGGACGTTGCAATTACTGTGAGTGCACTTTGTGCAGCCTTAGACCGTCGCGTCTTAGCCGCTCCCATTGTAGCAAAATAATGCACGGTTGGAAGAATCAAGATGTGGCCGCCCCCTCCAAGCAAAGTGAGCAGAAGTCTAGTGCTGAATGCCGTCTTTCAAGTCGAGAATTTCGCTCTCCCTGTGCGAGAAACATCACACGCAGTTGCAGATTGAACTTCACTTCGTGGAATCTTGCCATCTCGTCAGTGGTACGCGTTCTTTACTTTCCTCAGCATCCAACTTTTTGCAAGGAGCCTTCGATTATGTGTGAAGCGTTCATTTTCCCGCTTCCTCCAAAGTACCCTTGAGACTCTCAACGAATCTAGTCTTTGCGTTATCTGAACAAAATCACCCACGTATACGAAATTTGGCAATGTGTGGTACCGCGGAGAGACATGAATTAATATCATCTACTGGAATTTCAAATTGAAAAGGGTGCTGATGGATAAATGTTCATTAAGTGCTTTCAACAAAAAATAGCTAAAATCTTCGTGAAAAAGTGCTATGAGAAAGATCTGGAGCGTCCGCACAACGGCTACAACTACACAAATCACTGCAATTTGGCTCGTGGCATTGGCATCGCTCACCAACTTCTTCGTCTTGGTACGACGAGAACTCAACTAGCCTGCAACCTACACCTTCGTCAGCAGTGGTGCTGCACTTACCTCTGAGTTTTCAGTGTTTTACCGTAAATAGTGGTCTCCGTGTATAGCAGGTCTCACCTGCGACCTTCCACCGCTGTATCTCGCACTTCAGTTCGCAAAAATGGTTCGCAAAGCGGGCTTTTCCACGCAAGCGTCGGGTATCAATAATTTTTGCCGATGTGACGGCCAGCCCCTACATTGTAGTCGAATCATCACCCCGCTAAGCACCAAGACGAACATTGATGTTTGCTCGAATCTTCACTTGCATCTCAAATCAAGTCATTACCTTTCGCTCACTCGCGCTCCAAACACAGCTTTTCGGAAGAACCTTGCTGAGCAACGAACTCATTTTTTTTGGCTGAGGATAGTCCAATAACCTTTCGACGCATGCGTCGGAGTACAAGGCGTAAGTGTTCATCATTTTGCATGCTCTGGTTACCGCAGATAAGTCGAGTCGTGCAGTGACCTGCTACACATCCACCTGTAACAGCGCGGATTAGTTACTACATTAACACCCACGTGTAATTGGGTTTCTTACTGCGCGGTTCTCACACACATCACCGCACGTCTCATCCGGCCCAGTTACGGCCTGACATTTACAGGGTGGAATTTCCTGCTATCTCGTAAAGGGTAAGTTTGACACTGACTGGTACAACAACACAAAAAATCGAATGTGCATGCTTGAGTTGAGGTACCCACACGTGTACATGTTGATCTGTGGCTTCGTAATCAGCATAAGCCTACAGCATTGAACGACCCTTATCAGCCCGCGACTATAGTTTATTAGAGTAAGTACCCGGCGTCTCATATACATTCTTTTGAGTTTACACTATGATTGCGAAGAACCGGAGCGTCTTCTGGTTCCCTCAAAGTTAAGAACGAGTCAACTGTTAGCTACCTCATTGCTGCAATTGCAGTGTGGCAGCATTCAGCAAGCAGTATCCATAGCAAAGCTCACACCACGATCTTTTTCTGCGATGTCCAGTTTTTCACAAACCGCCACCATCCCGCGTGCCCGTCTGTCATAGTTGTCAACTTTGGATATCATGTGCATCCTGTCGTCGAATACAAAGTGATTGCTCGACATGGAAGATCTTATGATCACTTCAATTGCTCCTAACTTCGAGTTGTCAAGCTGATAGACCATCTCACAACAACCTCTATAACCGGAACTGCATTTATTGTCATTATCACAATACGCATGCTCACTGTACGCTGGCAGATAGTTTAGAGCAACAACAATTTAGGCACATTTACACGAAAACACCAGATTCACCAACACTGTGATCACCATGGAGCCAATTTAAAATTGAAACGGTATTTATAATTATTATCGAAATTTAATGTGAAGAACAAATTAATAAATCATGTATAAAATAATCTTTTTATTTTTTTGTTGTAAAATTAGAAAACCGGTCGTCCGGCTAAACGTCAGCGTCTTTCTCATGCACATGCTGGTTGTGGATGAAGTGTTGTAGCCGAGCAATCTCCGGTTAGTGTGTTGGTGCAAGAGGCGGCAGAATCGAGCTGGCGGTGTTGTGGTGGGGAGCAATGGTCGCTTTAAGCTGCTTTATTGGAATAGCTTAAATGGCACGTCCTACGGTGCTGTGCCGTTCTATAGATATCTGACCGGGAGGTTGCCAGTTCGAGCCTGGCAGGGAGCACTTCTTTGCTCTTTTGCCTCTGCCTCACCTGTTCGCGAATTCACTCTTCCGCATTCGAAGCCCAGCCAATTGGTACTAGGACATTGTGTGGGCGACGGAGCGCAGCTCAATGATGTGCGTGCGTGCGAGGGCCTGCGTGGTGAAGTGGCAGGCGAGTGCCAACAGAGACCCTGGAGCGCAGCTCCGTCGCCCACACAATGTCCTAGTACCAATTGGCTGGGCTTCGAATTTGCCTCTGCCTCACCTCTGCCTCACCTGTTCGCGAATTCACTCTTCCGCATTCGAAGCCCAGCCAATTGGTACTAGGACATTGTGTGGGCGACGGAGCGCAGCTCAATGATGTGCGTGCGTGCGAGGGCCTGCGTGGTGAAGTGGCAGGCGAGTGCCAACAGAGACCCTGGAGGCAGGCCGGGATGCGGAAGAGTGAATTCGCGAACAGGTGAGGCAGAGGCAAAAGAGCAAAGAAGTGCTCCCTGCCAGGCTCGAACTGGCGACCTTCAGATTATGAGACTGACGCTCTACCAACTGAGCCAAAGGAGCATCATAACTCGAAATACACCCTCACGCCGTCACAAACCGAAATACATCACAGAACGCAACTCCTGAACTTTACCAGTTCGCAAATCCAGTGTTCGATATCTTTCAGAGCTCTTAGAATAACCAGTCCTTCCAAACACGGTAGGATCGCGAAGCTTTTGGTTAGTGCCAGCACCGGTTTTGGTATGCCGGAACAAGCTTTTCGGGGATACTGGATTCGTTAGTGTTCGTCGCTCCGATCTTGGAACTGGTTGTCGTTGTTTTCGATTTGCGCCCGCAAACTGGCAAAAAGCTCGACTATTTTGACCATGAACTGCTCGAACGCATGCAGAGGATACGGCGATCGACATGCGTTCCCAAGCCAATTGTTCGTGGACTCAACCAAGTTGGAAGCCACCTAAGAAACCCAACTTGCCAGGGTTCTCCAACTTGTTAGCTCTTAGCACCTTCGGAGTAAAAGAATGCGCTATACAGCCCCAAACACGTAGCTTCCCGACGTCTGGACGCTCAGTGAAAGCTTAGTGATCCAAGCCGCGAATGCTGTGCTTGAGCCAACGTCAGTGAAGGACGCATCGTAGGACGGCTGTTCATTCTTCTCGTTGAAATCGTATGTAACCCAATGCTCCTTCTCGATGCCGTCAAGGTACTCTGCAGTGACAGGTTTAGTGTCACACAAAAAGCGATTGATAATACTTGTAGTAAAAAAAAATATTTTTAGTCTTTTAGAAAAAGAATTATCGGATCACTACGACCGACTTTCGTCCAAAAAGTGAATTTAATAATAAAAATATTCACAAAAAAATGCAAAAAATATTATAAATTATCTTATAATAAAAGTATAAATCAATTAAACTTATATTATCCAAATCATTTTAGGAGTACGTGTTTTTTAGATAAAATAGCTGTATACTTTTTAACAAAAGGGAATTTAAATTTAGATTTATAAGACCTGGATTAACTTTTTTAGAAAAAAAATGGTGATGTTTAACATTCTTGGGCTATCCCTTCATACAAAATTTAAGCTTTTTAAATCAAAATATAATTTTGTTACCAATTAAACTATTTTCCTATAATTTAAAGAATTTTTAAAATTTAGAAATATACCCCTTAGTTTTGTAGTCGTTTTTTCGAAGCTGCAAGCTTGGAAGCCTTATTTTCGATGTTGGTTATGATGTGTCGTACACAGAACCTGGCCCCACCCCGGATATAACGTGGTGACTGCCGAAATAATTTCTTTTTGAACATACACCGGATCCCAGTCAGATCCAGCCTTTTTGATGGCTTCCTTCATGTGGATGCCCAGAAACGCTTCGAAGCGTGGATAGACTACAATTCGACATTCCTATTGGATAGTTTGGTTGGAACACTGTCCAATAGTTTCATGACACAGAACCCGTTAGCGGGCAAGGGATGGGACATTTCCATTTTCACTCCACAAGAAATTAGGGTGTTTCCTCTCCGCGCGGAAAATGCCTTTCTCATCCAGCAGCTCCTAGAGGCCTGGAACGATCTCCGTCTATCACGTGGCGAGCTCCGGCAGGCGCATGAAGACATCCGCAGGCTTAGAGCCGAACTTAACCAGGCTTATGAGCCCCCCCCGAGAGCCACGCACCCCAGCAGACCTCTGCGGGCTGAAAACGCACGCGAGGACGCCATTATCCAAGATCTCATTCGGACGAACTCCGAAACGACCTAAGAGCTCGTACGAACGCACCATGAAGAACGGCATTGCTGCTGGAGTACCTCGGTGGCCAGATGAACCTACTGATGGCAGCACACGTGGAAGTCGTCAGGGAGATCAGAGGTCTTGAAAATCGCATCACCATGGCCCCAGCCGACACAAGTAAAACGCACGAATTCGCCCTGACAATCCGCCCTGTCGACAACCAAGGCACGTATGAAATACGTTTTGTCGCGGGCTAAGGGATTACGTGCGTGTGAGGGCTTTCACCGCAAACCGGTTTTGGAATTGCACGTACGCTCCCGGAAAAGGGGATGGAACCCACTTAGGAGAAGCCTCCTAGTGAATAGACGGCCCGCCCGGACGAGGGATTTATCCTCATGAGCGTTCCTGGGGATTTCCTCCAATGGACAAAGAGGACTCCCAGGAACAGCTCGGTCAGTAAACCCAATTTTGTACCCCCTACGAATCGGTTGTTTTGACCAGGGTTTAGGTCCACCGCTTTGGAACCCGAGCAGTCTTGGACTGGTACAGTACGCTGGTGGGCAGTTAGACAAACAATCGCCCGGGGCAAACTACCAAAGTCCCGGGGCGGAAGGGTATACGCAACTATTATATACACAGTAGGTTCTTTCGGCGAGAGACACCACCGGCGAAGGCCGCTAAAACGTTTCGAGGTTTCTTTAAGTCACGGACGAGACCCAAATATGAAGTGCTAACTCCCGTTCCGGCTGGACCGCACTCCGGGAGAAGCAGATATGAAATGCCTGGGGATGCCTAGGGAAACCCTGGCAAAGATGATATAAAGTTACCTTGGGAGATTAGCCTTCGAACGCGGTTCACCAGGACCACGACCTTCTCCTTTGCCTGTTTTCCTCTGATGAGAGTTCTGCGCGCTTGAGGGGAAAAGTAAGGCTGAATTACGTTGCTTCCCGAGGCCTCTGCTTGCAAGGGAAGCTAAACATATGGTGATCCGGGGATGGGCCGGGGATCAGCTAACTACTTGGTTTCACTATGGTCTGACTTGGATACACTATGGATCGTATGCTTGTGGTCGTCAATCGTGACGGGCTGACTCTCCGAGGTTGATTCCTTGGGGATGGCTTCAACTCGACCAGGGAGGCTTGGGCCTCCCAGGAGCTAGCCGTCCGTCGTCATGAGCGAGCCCGCCCCCGGGGGACCCCCTGGGTTAACCTCCTTGGGGTGGCGCTTCACATTCTCGGGTCCAGTCCTGGGGACGGACACTCTTGGGGTCCCGGGAGCTTGGGTCTTCCGAGGATTCTTGGTCCAGAGCGGTCGGGACCTTCTAGGGAAATCCCGACGCACTATGTCACATGCGGGGTGTGGTGAATGGCCTGCCTCCGACTGGTTTCTTGTTTCCGTTTACGGGGACAGGAAATCCCATCCATCTCCGCAACAACTTCCAGCGCGAAGTCACCCAACGCTAGGAAGAGATTGTGGGCAGCCGCTCATTACGTATCCATTGGCAAGAACATTGTAATTTGGATGCGGCCTTATACTAATGCACGCTACGGCTCGGACAGAGCAGGAATCAAACAAGGCCATCGTCTCTCAAGATGGGTCAACCATGAGTCCAACTTCCCCATTGAAAAGGTCACGAGTATCATTGACCGGCTCGTCGAAGAAGTGGACATGAGTACTGTCCTCCTGGACTCGTACACGACAATGCATACTCAGTTAGAGCGCTTCATAGCTTCAGATATCTATGGAACGGCACAGCACCCGTAGTACGTACCTTGTAAGCTATTCCAATAAAGCAGCTTAAAGTGACCATTGCTCTCCACCACCACACCGCCAGCTCGATTCTGTCGCCTCCTGCATCAACATAATAATACAAAAAAGTCAAGGGACGGCATAAAAAAAAAATGTGGCAAAACCGTAGAACAACTGGCCAATTTTTACCGTAACCACATTAGAGAGATTTCAGCCAGTCCCCACCCTACCTGTACCCTCACATCGATTTGAGGTCCCCTAAGTTCTCCCTCATATTCAGTAGCTTTTCTATTCCGCATATTATGTTTAATAGTGACACGTTTTCAAGAATTGTATGCTGTCTCTCGTGCAGCCCCGAACTTACACAAATGTAACGGATAAATGTGGCGACAAAAAGCTGTGGATTTTCATCTGAAATTTTCTGGTTAAAAGGACTGGCTGTGCATACTTAACGAAAATATAAAGGTAGGGATTCGCTCCGAAATCTCTCTGTTTTCTCCTGAAACTTCCCAGCTGCAAATTCTTCTCCCACATCCTGGCGTCTTGTCAACAAAATCTCATATCTTGAACTTCGGTGATATTGGCACTACCAGCTATTCCCGCCTCCCAGCGTGCTGTCAAGAATCAATAGGCATTAGGAGGGTCAAAATTATATTTTTGGTGGTCATTTTCAGGACCAAACGATGGTCATCTTTTTTATGCCCACCAGACATTACATTTTCCGAAATGGTTCACCTCAACAGATGAGCCATTTCGAAAATCACTGGCCATATCAGATTTGGTAGACCATCCGCCCCAACAGGTATCCCTTCAGTCGACTACTTCTTTCTGAAGCACGAGTGACACCGCCACACTGTCATCACTGTCTTCGTCGGAGTTCTCGTCACTACTTGTCCAGTTGTCACCTTTGTTGAGTAGCACGTTGTGTAGTACAACACACGCCGTCATCCAGCGCAAAATTCGCTTCATGTCATTTTTGCTGTTCAACTGAACACGCAACTCCTTTAGTGACGACCATCGTCCTTTCAAAATCCCAGTTGTATGTTCATTGACCACTCGAACATGCGCAATACACGTGTTAAACGCTTCAACGTCGGCTCCTTTCATATTTTTGCGGTACGCAGGGACGAGGGTGTTACAAGTGCGGTCAGCAGGGTATGCTGAATCTCCAATTGAGTACTCGCCCTTGGAGAAGAACTTGGGCTTATTAGCGTCCTTGGCCAGTTGCATCCTTTTGTAGACCGTGCTGTCACCACATGAACCTGGCAACCCACCATAGAATGCTATGATTCGCCTGTTATCATCACGCACAACCTGGCCATTGACGCTGTAGCGGCTTTTGCGGTCAAAGTAGCATTCGCCATCGACACCAGGTTTTTGAGAGAGAGGGAACGTCGTTCCGTCGATGAAGCTCTTTGAATTTCTCTGCAGCCATGCGCCTTGGCATCGCCTTGCGCTCTCGCTTATTAGGCCACACGACGTACTTCGAGCTAGGTCGTTAAGCGCGGTGATAACCCGGTTTGTGTAGTCAACACATGCACCCTTGCTGATCTCCCATAACTTGAGTTCGTCCCGACGAGACGCCATTCCCGTATCAGCCAAGACGACCCAATGCGACAGCGAGCTGCAGAGTTACGTCGGCTTGAGGATGTGGGCTCTTATTGTGGAAGACGGGGTGGGTTTCAATCTCGGACAACACAACCCGGAACGAAGTCTTCGACATACGTGTTAATTGACGAAAACTGTCGTCCGGCAAGTTGAGGAAATAGTTCTTCGCAAAATCGCTGCTCTTTTCGTAGTACTGGCGTTGCGAAAGGTAGCGATTCCCTCTTCAAGCATTAGGACTTCCACGAGTTCGTCCATCGGGGTACCCGTCCATAGTTCTTCATCCATGTCCACAAGAGCGTCCAGCGATAGCTCTCTATCCACGTCAAGTAAACTTTCTAGCAGTGCGAAGTCCTTGTAATCCTCCTGATCGAGAGCTGCAGCCGCCATAGCGCTGACGATGTCAGTGATGAGCTGGCGTCGGTGGGAGACGCGGGGCATGGTACTCCTGCCAGCACTCTGCGTTGAAGTCGGGTTGAAGTTGCAGAGTGATTGTCAAAAGAAAATGACCACTCTCTCCATATCTGACCGGGGCGATATTTCTGAAGATGTCTGGTCATTTGGGTGACCTTGGAGAGGTGATATTGTTTTCACCATTTGCTAATTTTGACCCCCCTATTAGAGAGACTTAGGAGCGATTCCCTACTTTCACATTTCGTTAAGTTTTGTACACCAGGTCCTTTTTACCTGAAAATTTCAGATGAAAATCCCCCTACTACAGATGGCCCAAGCCAGTCAGAAGCGCGCTAGAGCGCTTGAAGAGGCCAACAACTATACTTTATTCACCATTCAACTTGATGAACTGGACGCTGATGCTCAAGAGTATTTTCACCTCCGCCGATCTGCTGTTCTGGCTACTATGAAATCCGACAACAATGAAAACACGACCGAAAATGTTACCGCAGAGACAAATTTGAGTCCGTGTAGTGACGCGAGTATCACGTGTCCACCGGTGGAGGCAAACAATTCCGCGATCCCGGGTGCTGAAAGTGCCGACGGGCCCAGACAATGCATAGGTTCCTCAGTTAACGGTCAAGGACACGCTTGCGTATCCATAGGTGCTTTATTAAATCGTCGCGCAGCGCGATGTGCGCGCCTGCATCTTAAATATGAGTCAGCTCCCTCAATAGTGAGTCAAAGGTGATGTCTGCACTTGCCACTGAAGACGACGTAACATGCTCAATATAATCATCTTGTTCGTCATCTTCTTCTTCAGTTTCGATGATCATATTGTGCATTACAACGCACGCATACCACACATCGTTCAGAAGCGGCCCCAAAACAGCGCTGGTCGAGCAAGTATGGCAAAGCGTCCCTGCAAGACACCGAAGCAACGCTCAACGTATTTGCGTATCCCCTCTTGTGTCTTAGAGTACAGCTTCTCCTTTTCTCCACTTGGGTTGCCAATTGTTTTTACAAACACTGACCACTCAGGGTAAATGCCATCACACAGGAGATAACACATGCTGTAGGCATTGTCATTCACTGTGTACGAATGCGACGGCGCGTTTCCTTTAAGCCAATTCACCATAAATGGAGAGCGATCAACAACATTGATGTCGTTGTTCGAACCAGGAAGCCCAACGTAGGAGTGCCGAATCCACAAGTTTTGAGTTGCGACAGCCTCCATTATAACTGATCGATCTCCACCTTTATCCTGGTACATGCCTTGCCACGCAACTGGGCAATTCTTTCATGTCCAGTGTGTACAATCAAGCGAGCCAAACATACCCGGGAAGCCGCGCTGCTCGTTGACGCGTGTGTGGCACCGAATATCGGCAGCTGTGGGCTCGCGCACATACTCAGACCCAAACTTGCTAAGCACGGCCGTGGTAAAGCGCTGGAGTGCTTCAGTCGCCGTGCTTTCTCCGAGTCGCACATACTCATCCGTGGCGTCAGCTGCTACCCCGTAACAATACATTCGCAACACTGCAGTCACTTTTTGCAAAGGCGACAGCCCAGGTTCGCCCGTAGCATCGGGCGTCTGGCGAAAATAGTCGTCCACCTCGAGCACTCCGTGCATTAGACGCTCAAAGACTCGGGTGGACATGCGAAAGCGGCGTTGAAAGAGCCGCGCGTTGTAGACTGGGTCGCTCCCAAAGTAGTCGAGGTAGAGGTGGCGATGTCCAGCAGCGTGGTCACGTTTTGCATTCGGGCTTCGGCCAGGCCGCGAGCCTCCACGCTTCTTCAGGGGACCTTCAGCAGACACCACTTCTGTGCACGAGGGGATTGCAATGAGTAGCAGCATCTCAGCGTCGTCGTCGTCGTCTTCTCCTTGAGCATGCTCCTCGCGGAGACGCTTGAGCCGCGTTCTCCAGCCTGTGTTCTCCGCCATCTTCGAATGGTTTGACGTGTGGTGGTTTGCAGTGCACTGATGGGAGGATTTTTACGGTCACTGGAAATTTTGGTACATTGTGCATAAAATTCACTGTAGAGGCCTTTTACCGGTGCCGTTTGCGGTGAACCGTTGGAGATGCTCTAAGTTGGTTTGCACGGCATCTTTATACAATATATAGAGAAGAAAAATTGGAGGGGTGTCAAACATTTTAAAGTCAAATCTGAAATGGAATTCCAGCAATAGTATTATCTGCCATCAATCGAAGTTTCATCGACAAACACGAGCCGATGTGGGCTGTTGTATAATGACAATAGGTGGTTTACGTATTCTTCTTTCCCCTGTTATATCTCGCGAGCTGTTTCGGTAAAGCCTTTTCGTGAAACTCCCAACGTGCCCGAGTCGGAACAGCAATATCGTGATGAAAGTTTCTCTTTCATTGCCTCTTGCAGCTCTTGAAAATAGAAACATGGGTATCGTTCACATATTCGTGAACGAAACGTAACACTTCAGATGGACATTTTGTTTTAGCGCTCGAGTTGTATTGTCATAAACATTTCCCGTCGTCTTGAACAGTAAATACAACCGATAAATGCTTCGCGCTGATACTGCTAGCACGTCTACGATCACACTAATTTTTAAGATTGTAGAAATATCGCAGGACAATTTCACGCCAGCGCAGGACAATGCCACGCCAATAACTATTCGAGTAACTAATTGATTTCATGGTACTGGTGTACGAGGTTCTTCCAAAGGATGACCGTTAAATTGTGGGTGACCCTTCGGTAGTTGTTCCGTTAAAGGTACTCCGTAGTCAACTTCCGTAGGACTTGATTCCTCAACGCGCGATGGTAGGATAGCTTCATTTGATTGAATTAAAATACGATTTGTATTGCAAGACTCAGTCATTCTTCTCGTGGTGCTTAAAAAAACATACCTCAACCCCAAACCACTCTTGCTAGGACCTACCACCTTATAGAATCAGATTGGCAGTAAGCCGGGTACCCTGTCCATATCTGCAATAATATTTTATATTAGATAACTAGTTATGTAATTGCTGTTGTAAACGGCAGTCGCAACGAACCGACGAGAGATTTGGGTTAGAGCCGAGAACGTCCCAACGCTTAACCCCCGACGGTGCTAGCAACATCGAAAGCGCTACGTTTAGATTCGTGAGCTACATGAAAGCCGTTAACTTGAACGTGATGTGCTGGCATCCTCCAGCGGGACTTTCTACGAAAGATACGCAGGATTGACCCAGCCATGACAAATGAGATTACGAGAGACCTGAACCTTCAGTCCCAGTGTATCCTGAACAGCTTTCGGAAGAAGAGAATACTTCGCCAGAAAGGGTATTGCTCGTGCCCGGTAGTTTGACTCATGGGTTTCCTACTAAGCATATGGTAACAAACCCAACGCCGAGTGTTTCAAGAGCTAGAAACACAATTCAGATTCAAAAACGTCTCGACAGTACGTGACCAGCAGAACCGCGAAGGAGCCCGATAAACCCAAGGACTGTCACGTGCAAATGGCATTTTGGCTTGTCTGCAGATTTGCTGCTTGGAAAATCCTCAATATCTGTTGCAGAAATACTGAATGCCTATTATCCCCATCATCACCACCACCACCAAAACAAACACTGAATGCCTGTTACGCGGACTAGGCGACTTGTCAGCAACCCTTTTTATGGATACCTGTTATTCCATCGTAGTGAACACAGTGATGCAATTTTGTTTTTTTGTTTAGACTTCAGGAGATGGAAACAAATTGAGCTCATCGGATCCGTTGCTATAGCGCACCGATATTTCTAGTTTGAATAAAGCCTTAAACGATCTTTTCGACCTGACAATAAAATTATTGCCATGTAAGTACTTCATTCGAATACATATTCGTATAATGGGCACCCTGTAAACAGTGCGATAAGCCTATTGGTACTGCAAATCGGTAGAAGCTGGATCCTCCCGGTGAGAGCACCATCGATACGTCTTGGTATCTCCGGTGTACCTCGCATTTGAATGTGTTCTATTGCACTCGACAATTTAATCTATTGCATAAGGTGCAATGAGACAATAATATGCGCACAAACCCAGCATACGTATATCGCCTACATGTACACTGCAACGTAGTTCGGGTGTGCAGTACCTGTCATAACAAACGCTAGTTTCCCGTACTTTAAGAACCAAAACGGTGCGACATACATCAGACAACTTCCTCGCGAATCAAAATTCGGAAAAAGGGATTTCCGCAGCGCCTGCTATTTGATGTGTATATTTTGAAGAGTTGAGTTGTGTTGATCGGCATTCGCCTCCCTCCTTTCAATTAACGATGATATGAGACTAAAAAAGGACTACTCAGAAAAAAACAATTATAAAAATAATGGGAGCAATCTATACATTTGCGTTCGTTCAGTACTAACTGGAGATCCAGCAAGACTACCTGGCTTCACCATTGCCTTTTAGCTGTTGCATGTAGTCCTCTCGGGGATTATCCGTTTTTTGAATTTTTATAATTCAAAAGCTTAATTTTTGTTCTCGACGAGGAAATACTAGACGGTGATTGCTTATGTGAACCAGGTAGGCGGCAGCCTTCACGACCCTTTCCGCTGGGATGGGGGGCCTTACGAATAATAAGAAAGGATACAACTTAATTTCAAAACGTGCCAGAAATGTGAAACGACGTTACAAACTTTCACAGAAGTGAAAATACATGGTTACGTCTACACCATACATCAGATCTCGCGGAATAACGCTGATCAACATGGTTTTTGCGGGAGCTCTCTTAAAACCCATGAAAATGATTTTATTTAGTCAGCAATGTGCCTCGATAGTCTATTGTGTAGGAACGAATGTGGGAGCACATGGACTAACAACCCATTCACGACCCATCTCTCTCATCGCGGAAAGAGGTAAGTCTCCTCCAACCACTTTGCAAACTTGTCTTCATCTGCAACTTTCCAGACTAGGATCACCTATTTTAACAATCCTCGAAACTGATGTACAAAGCGAGAAAAACATGCAGCATTCCAAGATAAGAGATCACAGTTTTCAATTAGAATTTGTCGTGCAGAGCAATAGGTGCTCCAAAAATTTCAGAATTATAATTTCCGGCCTCATGGATTTCAAAGCTGTAACAATAGGGTTGGCGCGTCAATACGGCGGCTCACAACTTGAACCTTGATCTCGAAAAGTATCTGCACAGCTTGTAACTGCCTGGAACATAGTTTCATACGCATGAGTACATTCATAGCGAATAAGCATGTTTGAGAGTGTTCCACAGCAGCCAACTAAAGCTATCCACCAAACTGAATAAGCACCGTCCGTAGCCACCACTAAATATTCTTGCTGGTTAACAACCGTTTATACTACACCACAGAATAAAGCGCGCGATTTCAACATTAACTTGATCGGCTGCTAGTTGTCGCTGCTTTCGGTCGTTGTTGCTGGTGCTGCGTCTCTGCCAGTGCACTAATCGTTGTGATTGTGCCGTCGCTGCTGGTGCGGTTGTCGCTATCTCTCTCGCCGTCGGAGCCTCTGCTGTCTCTCTGGCCATCGCTGTGTGTCAGGACGTCGTTTTATCTACTGTCGTGGCTGTTTCTGGGGCCGTCGCTTCGGACACCTGCGTCCCTAAAGTATTACTAAGTACTGGATAGTTAACTAGAAGTCAGTAGATGGCTTCAGAGCCACCAGTTATGCATTTGACTAGGCTTGGGTATGCTAGATAGTAAGCCCTATACGTTAACCCCAAGGCGAACGGAAATACGGTTGGCATTTTCGAGAGAGGAGCCCCTTTGCCTTTCCTAAGGGTATTGTTACTCTTGGAGTCCGTAGGTAGTTATCCCTTAGAAACTTACTTTTCCTCCGACGCGAAGGCTACGGCAGCCCTGCTGCAGACAGGCCTCACATGGTAATAACCTTGCCGTAAAAGAAAACCCAAAGTGACCGCAAGCATGAGTGCATTTGTTATGCCTGAAAAAGCATTTTTGTTGCAACAGGTATATACCGTGAAGGAGACGAATTTCGAGACGTGTTGAGTATCGTAGGTACACACGAGCGTGTTGAGTTGTTGTCGGACAACCTCAGCAACCATGGAGCGAGTGGTACGCTGCAGTTTTGGCTAACGGGCTCACGGGATTCAAAAGACGGTTCGGGCGGGCGTGGCTCCTATACTCCTAAACAACTCCAGGTCGGCAAAAAAATGTCGTTTGTTTCGTCTTCTGATTTTTCTGACTTGCGTGGTCCGTCATCCGTAGGCAGGGCCGATAGTGTCGTCACGAGCGTAGCCAGCATCGGAACCTTGGTTGTTTTCAGCACACCACTCCACTACAGCTGTACAGCGCTGATAGCATCGGAAACATTTGAAGAAGACGGCGTGCTGCCGAATAAGTTTAAGTTTATTGAACCCCACTACGCTCCCCGCAGCACCCTAACGTACGTTTCGTAAATGACCAAATGCAACCTTCCGTTCTATAACAGCTTAGAATTCGTCTTGTAAGTAGACGTTTCATTAAAGGGTATGCCATATGGGGTACCCTTTGCTCTCAAAATATAACTTAACATACAATTATACGAGTAATGGATTACTGGCACCCGCTGTGAAAGCCACATGCGCACCCCTGGCTGCACCAGTAAGTTTAAAAGACAGCACCCAACCTACGGAACCGATGGCACCAAGCGCGAAACCGAAGGTGGCCACATTGTGGATATCGATGGCAAGACGAACCGCGATTTATGCCACCATATACGTACACACGGCGATCGCACGAAGATCAGAACGGACGCTCGGGATCCCGCAATCATATGCCCTGACACAATTCATCAGGGCTGCGTGCGGGGAAGACGCCAACCTCGGCCTCTGTGAGATTACCCGACGTATCAACATCGCTCCGTCGTCTCTACGCGACATTGGGGCAAAAGCTGAGGCCTTCCTGAATGATGTGGCAAAACGTTCTTCAAGGCCGCTAACCCTATTACGTGCGATGTCCTTTTCAAACGACTCGCTAACATTGAAAGAATGGTATGCGCCGTTTCCTTTGCTTTTACGCGCTTACGAATATGAATTTATCGACTTGCTGATCAGGCTACTCAATCTTGGCATCCCGGGTCCGAGTGCTATTCGATAACAACTGGACCCGTTCTACCATAAGGCAACGACTTGCATGTTGAAACTGATTGCAGCTAGCATTCTCACGAAGCATCGATGGCGTTCTGTGCACTACAGGCTCTACCTTATTCAAAATGAAGATTCACTATCCGCTAGCGTTGGTAGCGTCACTTGGGCAGATCGAGCGTACAAGAAGAACGACGCAATCATCGTCGAACTGGAGGTAATACCGGGATTTGGTGTTTATACTACTTATCATTACCTTACAATGTATATTTTGTTTCGATTCCACAGTTTTTCAATCTCAACCGCTTTGTCACACTTATTATGGGATCGGGCTGTCGTAACGGTGCAAGTTATTTCAAACGCGGAATCCCAAATAGCGTCCGTCTTTTCAAGCTAATTCCAAGAGACATCCATAAAGTACAGCAACATCCTCAATAGCGGGGCCCCACTAGAATACGTTTTTTATCCTGTATACGTACTATCCGTACCATGCGCCGTTTACTTACCGAAATCGGAACGTACACATTGTCTACCTTTAAACCTTGTGACAGGGACCAGAAAATATAATTATTTATTTACCGGAATATCGATCATCGGCAACAACGACAACAACAATAAAAAATACAGCGACATAATGTGTAGGGCTGTGCGTCCACCCGTCGTAAATGACTCCAATGCGTCACCCATCTCCTACTCATATCAAGCCGATTTTGGCGATGGGTAGACGCATCTTTGCCGTCACTGTCGTGGGGCCTTGTAGGTTGCAGACGACACATTGCATCGTGGGCGTTCCATCCACCTCATAGAGAGGAAGGTTGCGCACCGCAACCTAGCGCAGCCAGCGGTACAAATGTCCCATCGCCTCTGCGACGAAGCCAAATCACTCCATCGCCCCGTTCTCCGCATTGCGAGATGTAACCATCTCACCCAAATATTTAGTGTGCTTGGTGCCCAAATGGGAGAGCAGATTCGAGTAGCTGGTAGCGGGGCCTGCTTGCGAGCTCCGTAGCAGATTTTGAAAGTATAGCGACACTGTGCTCCTTCGTTGAAGAAGAAGGCACAGATTTCGGCGCTCATGGTCATCGTGATGCTGGCGGGCTGCAGGAGCGACAATTGCTGGTGCTGGATTGTTGAAAAGCTAGCAAATAGCAACGTGAGATGACCAAGGGGTTGAAGACGAAGTAACACTGTAAGAGCGAAAATACACAACGGTTGGTCCTGGTAGACACCAGTTCTTTGACTTTGCTTCTCTACGCTCTTATTGTGCGTTCTACTCGATCTTTCCAAGGTCGATTGGTTGAATCGACCGAGCACAAATCGCCTGCAAATCGCCCAAATGCAAAATTCTCTTAATCTCACTATATGCTATTCTAAGTGCGATAGCGTACTTACTCGGAGTTCTACAGTGCAGTCCGGTCGATTGCAAAATGACTTGAAAATTGTATTGGACGATTCAACCCAAGTTGACAAAACCGACCAGAAAAGGCAAACTTGGACGGAATTTACAATATTACTTATCATAACCCTTTCGCGAGCCTCTTGGCTAAACAATACCATTCAAGTCTAAGTTATTTTAAGCTTTAACCCACCAAAGACCAAGGTTGTATAAAACAGCACGAATTCATGTTGTACGTACAACATGTTTAATCAGGAATTGGCTCGAAAAATGGCCAAAATATACTGAAACCAAGTATAAGCAAATCCCCCATAAAAAGATCGGTACACAGGGGTTGGTTTGCTACGCTCAATAAAAGAGTTTTCGATGAATAAAATGCACAATGAATACACTCATCAAGGATGTGTCTCTACGGCCTGATTTGTGTGGCAGGGAGGTGCTCTAAGCCAGTTTCCCAGAATCGGTGTGAAGCGAATGGTGGGTCACCATGAGGCGCGCACGGAAGAGCAAGCCTTTGTGGCACGCTTGCGCAAGCGTCCACAGTAAGGACCGCATGCACATTTTGAAGCGTTTCTAAATGGCGAAAGATCAACGGATGCGGACTTCTCGTCGGTACGCCACGTGGCTCCCCAAACCCAAGCTGTGCGACGGCCTCCAACGGGGAAATATGCCGTGTATTTGCGCGCCAACAAGCGCAAGGCTGTTGGTGCGGATACCGTGGCTGGATCAGGGAAGAAGAAGGTCGAGAAGAGAAAGAAAACGGTGGATGAGGCGTGGGAACCGGTCGACGAGGACGATTTCGACGACGACGACGACGAAGGCGAGCTTGAGGATGCCGGATGGGACTTGGATGCGTCAGATGCCGCGAGCGAGGAAGGCGAGAGCAGCGATGCAACTCGAAAAGGTACAACATGTTTGACATACAACATGTTTCCAATGTACTCTAACGATGATTTCATGATAGCAGTGCTGAAGAACGCAAAGGCGATGGCGAAAAAGAAGGCAACGCCAAAGAAGCCAGCTACTGTCACCAACGCTACCCAAGAAAATCACGGACGAAAAACTCTCGCACGATTACAAAAGAGGCTCGATTAGCCGCTGCTGCGGCAAAAAAAGAGTGCCGGCGAAGAAGCGGCAAGATAAAGTTAGTGCGGCAGAACGTGCTGGCAAAGAAGCTAAGGAAGCTGCTAGAACACGACTGGAAGATGCAGCAAACAAGAAACGCAACACGGAGGCAGTAGATGCGGCGAAGCAGAAGAAGAAATGCGTGACGAGTCGTCATGGTACCGTGGCTTTGAGCGGCACGGACAGGTATGTACAATTATTGGTACAACATGTTGATGCAAGTGAGAACTGAAGTCTTTCTGTTTAATGTTGAAGCTCGAGCTCAGAGCAAAGCCCAGCGTCTGAAGCGGCTGTTTCTGCAGCAGCGCCACCGGCCGCGCTAGACGCATCGGCGATCGCTACGGATGAGCCTTGCACGTACGTAGAACATGTTGCTATGCTGGTAGATACGACGTGTTACTGACGACATCACCACCAACATGCTATTGAAGCGGACATATACAACATGAAGTTGATGTTTTAGGCAGTGATGGAATGGAGGTCAACTGTCTGGATTCGGACTGCGATGAAGATGCTGACGAGTTGGTGTTTGTTGATGATGAGGAGGCAACCTACGATCCACGAACCAATTTCGAATTTCCAATTGCCTGCCCACACATCCGGATTTACTGACGCTCTGGATGCGGATGGAACTGCTGTCAAATTGGATCTAGAGGATGAAGATGGCTTTGACTAGCACGTCCTGCAGCCGGAGGAGATGTTGGATTTTGCGAATGACGAAGGTGCTCTTGATCAAATGCGAAAGCCTGGGTGGCAACTGGGTACGTATTTAGCGCTTGTTGTATTGCAATCGTTTGTTCTAATTTGAATCGACTTTTGCAGACTCGGAGAAATTTCCGCCGGACTAGCGCTACCTTTGGTAGTATGACGGCCCATATGGGCCATCAAACGCTGTAATGAACTTTGCAGACTCCCCGCTTGCCAAAATAGTTGTGGACACGTGTGGCGGCTGAGTCCACCACATACCAAAAACAAAATCTAGTTGACTGTGTCAATCGAATGTACTCAAAGCGGAGCGTCCCCGGCAAGAAAACTAAGGAGGAGTTGATGGAGCGTGAGGCGAAACATCTTGACATCAAACCTCATGAGATTATCATCGTATTAGGGCTGTTGATTGCGCGGATGATAAACTCCCAGCGACGCCATTTCTACGACCACTGGTCAGCTACGTCGATTGGTACCGTGGCTGCTGTCACGTTTGGAAGTTCATGAAGAGGAATCGATTCACGTACATTATATCCAATCTACATTTCACAAACAACGCTGATGGGTGGCTGAAACTAATAGACCTTGGAAAGTGAGATCGGTGATAGATGCATTGCAAACATGTTTCCGCGAAGGCTACACAACTCCTCCGGTAATCTCGCTGGGCGAGGCAATGATTCCGCTGCCAAATCGGCACAACCCAACACGTCAGTTCGTCGCCAACAAGCACCACTGTTGGGGGACCAAGTTGTTCATGACTTACTGTGCAAAGTCATCCTACTCTCTGCGGTACGTTCACGTTGCGGGATCAAAGTCAACATGTTGAATTCTACAACTTCTATTGATGTTGTATGTGGTCAGGCTTGAGGTTTACTGCGGCAAGGCGCAACATCGAGATGAAATCGGCAGGGTCCCGGAGCCCATTGAGTCCGTCGATTATAATACTGGGCCAGCAGCTGTGATGAGAAACTTGGAGGCGGTTTTGCCACCAGTTTCCGAAAGTGTCTTCCATTGTTACTGACCGCTATTATACATCAGTGCAGCTTGCTTATCAGCTTCTGAGCCGGCAAGTGTACTGCGCGGGTACTATACAAGCCGATCGTCAAGGATTCAGCAACGGGATGGTGGAGAAGAATCGAGATCGTCCAAAGTGTATTGCACATGAAACTACCCGCATGGCTGTTGCCAAAACTGTCCTACTATGACAAGTCTGGTGTGGTGGGATCGACGCCCAGTTCGTCTTCTCGGGATGGGTGGAAGTCGCGCAATGGAGAGCTGTTGTACGTGTGTTGTGCAGTTGTTGTTAACTAACCTACATTTTTATTTTGCGCGCAATAAAAAATCGGTGGAAGCCTGGAAGTGTTCTAGGCTTCCACCGATTTTTTATGTTTTATTTAAGTGTTCGTGTCGAATCTCCTGCCCATTCATGATGCGAGACTACCATTGTTGGATGGACGGTGTGGATGCACATGATCAATTGAGACTTCAACGGTACTTCCTTCAGCAGGCAAACCAAGTGCAAGAAAGGTTATAAGGCCATTTTTCTGGGGCTTGTGGACGTTTCGTTGGTGAACGCATACATAGTGAGCCGCGAATCCAGAAAACTTCGAGGGGGAAAGGAGCTTTCCCACGCGGAATTTTTTGACGCAGCTTCAGGCCCAAATGTTAGAACTCACAGAAGAAGCCTTTGCTGAGGTACGTTCGATACAACATGATCACATACAACATGCATACAACATGTTATCCTACAACCTATTGACTTGTGTGTTTTGCAGCGTCAGCCGCAGATTGACGGGTCGAATCCAATCCTAATGTCACTTCCTGCTGAACACGTACCCCGTCAAAAACCCGACTTTCAAGTTATCAACGGACAGCGCAAGCGCAGACAACGTCAGTGTAAGGTATGCTCAAACAGAAAAAGGCATATTGACTAGCGTCGTGTAACCAAGTTTATTGCCCGGGCTGCAGTACACCAGAAAATGCAAGGTGCGTTGTCGGTGTGCCACAACTTTTCAACTTTGGTCTAACCGTGATTTGCTATAGGACGTACTTGTGCTATAAAGTGTGGGAACTGGTTTGAGGCACCGAGTAGAATCGTAGTCAAACGGAACAGTACAGTACGATCTCCGTTATTTACGCAGATAAAAAATACCCCACGACAAAATGTGAAATCTCAATTTCTGAAATGTGACCCCCGCTCTCCCCTTTCACCCGTCCCGATCGCCCTGAGCCTTTCATTTTGAATTTGGCATCGAGAGCGAGGTACGGCTTCTTATTTGGAGGAGGTTCTATTGAATTGGGGCAGTTGACGTTCATTGTACTGTGAATAGCAGGTGTATTCATCACATGAGCGACAGTGAGCCGGAACTGCAAGTCCCGCCCGGTAGCGCATGGGTCTGCCCGCCGATCGACACGGAATGGCATACCGACTGGGCAGCGTTTCGTGCCTACATGGGCAACTATCAAGCGGGCACTCACCAGATTTTCCGTCAGTGAATATCCACTTCCGTGCGAAAGAGGAACCAGGAGATTGCCAGCCAGACTCAACTAGGGACCAGCGTCGCGACTGTGGAACAAGGAGGAGACTCGGTGGAATTAGAGTCCTGTGGGCGCCTGATACCTGAAGAATTCAAGAACTTCTGGATAAAGCTCGTCTGCATGCACGGATGGAGCCGCAAAAGTCAAGGGAAGGGGATACACAAGTCCTACTTTGAGAAGTCAACAGGGTGCAAGGCAAACGTGAAAGCAGCAGTGGCGTGGAACGACAGTGAGGAGGCTTTCATGGTGAGAATGACCGGCTTCGACGTCAAACTCAATCACAACGTGTCAAAAGCTGTCTATGAGAATCATGTCTCCAACCGCCGTGTGGAAGACTCGAACCATCTTGGCGTTTGTGGATGAGCTTCAAGCGGAGGGATCGAAGCCGAAGCTGATCATGCAGTATCTGCGTAAGAAGACAGGTGGAGTCAGCTGTATTATGAGAGTATTTATTGGTTGGCGTCTCATTTGTGTCGATTTACTTCGTTTAGGCAAGAATGTGACGTTGCGTGATGTGCACAACATGGTGGCAAGGATGCGAGAGAAGCGAAGAGGTGGAACCACGACGGAAGAACGTCTGGAAATGGTTTTGCTAGGGCATTGTGAATGCCGTGACAATCGCGCAACGGTGTACGTCGATGGCAACAAGACAGCCCAAACGATCACATTGCAGGCACGCCAAATGCGACGCTGGTTCAAGGCGTTCCCAGAAGTGCTGCTTGTTGATGCCACGCACAACACCAACGATTCGCGCTACAAGCTCTTTTCGTTTATGGTTACGACGTGTACGGACACGTAAGTTTCTGTACTTAACCCCTCAGTTCCCATATGTTGTACCGTACAAAATAGAAGTGTATACCCAAATTCGATTTTGTCGCAGTGTCTATGCTATGTTGGACCTCCAACATAAGAGGAGTTTTTACTTGAATTTTGTATTGAACACATCTCAAGAGACGGATATACTGAAATCAAGATAAACAAGCGAGTACAAAACAGACAAATGCACAGGGCTAGGGTCATTTCCAGTTGAACAGGGTAGAGAGGTAGCACGTTCACCCACTACGAACCGGCCAGAAAACTTTCTCATTCTTCAAAACGCGAGGTAAGCAAGGGGGTGAAGACGGCCGCGTTGACACTCAAGGCGCTGCGCCAACGAGGGAATGACCAAGTTCGAGCCTTGAGGCGCACTAGAAGGTATGCAGCGTGTGTAAACAGCAGAAGCGAAGGAGAATGCTTAGCGCGTGGACGTGTTGCGGACCAAGGCGATGGCAGTGCACGAGGTGGCTGTGAAGGCTAAGTAGACGACTGAGAAGGAGGTCGCGCGTGGTACGAGCTTTGTGCAGTTAGAGTAGGTGGCAGTAGGTGTCGGAAGCGTATCTGGCACGACGGCTACGGCATTATAAGATACTTGCTGCTAATACACGAATTGCACGGCTGCCATCCACACTGACGCTCAGGAAAGAACCACGTGCGCCGAAATACCGCAGTGGGCAGCACAGCCTTTCAAGATGCGCGTAGATGCACAGCAAAAGGTGAAGGTGCCGGCGGTGGGTAAGGCTTTAGCCAACGCTCGGGCGCAGGAATAGCGGTGGGCTAAGTGTACGCATTCTATTCTGCATTATTTAGGATGCAATCTTTTGCATTATTTAGTATCCAATCAATCAATTGTCCAATCAATTGATACGGTCTTGAAATCAATCGAAACTGGCGTGCAATCAAATAAAAAAGTTCCCTTTTCATCCTTCCTATGTGCCAATGTCGAGCTGCTGTACGTGTGCAATGCTTCAGAAATGTTGCGAACTGATAAAAAGTGCAACTCCTATGTTGATATTCCATCATAAGAGGGAAGATAGCTACGGTGTTACCAACATATGAAGTCTTTATGTTGGACATGCATTCGCTATACTCGCATTGGTTGTCCTATACCATCGCCTACCCCTCCCGGGGAAAGCGTACTTAGCGATGACATATACAAATTGCAAGTCTATATTATGTTGGAGGTCCAACATAAGGGTCAAAATATACCCCTACCTTTTTTTCCGGGAACTAAGGGGTTAATGTTACTTGATGGTGTGCCACTAGTTACTCTTACGACTCTGTGGTAACAGCAACTACAACTGAGTAGTTGGAGGTACACGAAGAGAACGCTCTGCTAGCACTCACAATTGACTAGCAAACACCCGGATTGTTGTACCAGCACCGTAAGATGTTGGTTGTCACCGGCAACTGAATGCATACCACTTATTTCGACTCGTCCACACCAACCGAATCCTGCCTGCCATCAAAAGAGTATTTTCTGGCACTCTTAGACATTATTAGCCAACCAATTTGCCAGAGAAATCCTACGAGTGAGTGGCTGTCATTTCGCAGTTACGAAGCCCTCACTCCAGCATCCCCCGCCCCCTGTCTCCCCACCCCCGCCGTCTCGCGATGACGCGCTCACACCCATGGGAGATTCTTGCCTCGGCGATGCCCGAAGAGTCGGCCAGCCTGATCTTGGCAGAGTTCAAGAGCTTCAATGTCGTCAAGAGCGATAAAAACCAGTGATGCTTGCTTCGCCGCACCCAATGCGCACTCGTCGCCTAGAATGCGCGTGCACCTGCTGCGTGGAGACATCTCCGTACCTCAAGTGTCCGTGGCGCGCTCGAGTCCAAACTTGCCTTGTGCTGAATCAAGTCACCATGGAGGTCGCCTACCACCATACAACACCCTTTGCCCCGCCCCCGAAGCCCTCCCTGATCCCTGCGATGAAGACGCTCGCTCGGGAATGGATCAGCCAGGGTCTGAAGCCTAAGCGGATCTGGATGGGTTTGATGGAGCGTTTTAACCTCACCAAGGCCAACATGCCCGAGCTCGAGGTTGTGCAACGGATCGTTAACTACCACGTCAACGCCCGTCTGGGTGGCAGCGATTTTCGCAGTGTTGTGGCGATGAAGTTAGAAGAAAACAACTTTAGCGGGGATGAGGAAGAAACTACGCCGTTCACGTGCACTTGGCGTGCGGATAGGAGCGGAAAATCTATTGCGGGTAACGGCAGTGACATGGATCCTTTCACCGTAAGGATGACACGAAGGGTCTACTGCACCAAGCCGACCGCGACCTTAGCACCTTCATCCTCCATGCGCTACTTACAAGTTGTCCCAAGCTGCTATCCCGTGATAGTTGTTGGGATATCGGACAGATCTCGCCAGTTCCACTTGCTCGGGCTCTTCTTCATGGTATCGCAGCTCCAGGAGCCACATCATGTTGAGGTCTTGGCGCTGCTAAGGAGGACGTACGCGCGAGTGACCGGCAAACCAATGCGCATCCGTTATGCGATGAAAGATGCTGATCGTACCCAGTGGAATGCGCGTCAGAACGTGTTTGGCCCAGACAACTCGTTTCACTTCCTGATGTGCTACTTTCACGTAGGCAAAACAAATTACGAGAAGATACGACCGTTGGCCCCTGGAGAGGCGGCCTCTGTGCTCGCTGATCTGAACGAAATGCACTTTCACCGTTAGTGAGTTAGAGTTTCGGAGCAAACTGGGAGATGTTCAAGCGAAATGGACACGGTCGACATCTTTGAGGACTTTTTCGGTCTATTTTTCGGAGGTGTGGCTGAACGATCGCGTGTGGCGCTGGCAGTGTTACCACACTCCCAGTGGCTTTGCTGCCACAAACCATCCCTGTGAGACCTTCAACGCTGCTATCAAGCGTGACACTACGCTGCGTCGTAGACTCAAGATGGGCGCTATCATCGACCAGTTGCTGGTTCTCTGTCGAAGCGAAAGTGTCAGTAGCAGAAGTTTCAGTGATGACGCCTCTGTGCCAGACAACATCGTCCGTAGAGCAAATGCGTTAGCCAGGACAAGCTCCTGAAGGTTGGTTGTCCGGACCACTGAAGCATTGGCTTCTTGTTGGGAGGCACCTCGATCGATGCAGGTGACGGCCCGGAGATTGTGAGGGTTGTAAGTCTGCCCGCCAAGCGCGTTTTTGATGCTATCTCGCGTCGGTCGCAAGAGGACTTGCCGGTTACCGCACACTTCAACGCCTCGACGTCTCACATGGAGCGCCTCGGGATGCCTTCGAGTGGATGGCCCGTGAACGTGGAGTCTCGGAGCTGTCCGTGTCGTTTTGCGTACAAGTATGGCAGCTGTCCGCATATTCTGTTTGCCCTGACCACTCGGGGAGATATTGACTTGTCGGGCAGAGAGACGCTGTTTTACTGCGGACGCAGGAAACGTGCTCGCGTCGGACTCTGTAGCTCTCAGGAACCAGGACGACCTGCTCATAATGGCCCTGCGCTAGATAAGGAGTGATAGGTGCAAGTGCCAGAAGATGTTGAAGACAGTGAAGAGTTGCAAGTGGCAGAAGATGTTGAAGACAACTATAATGTGTTAAGTTTGCTTGTCTGAATACAAATTGAGCAGGTGTTGACAACAGAAATAAACCTCTACCTCGCTTAGTCAGGGCTGCGATTTTAAATTCACCCGCCGGAATGCATAAAGCGTGTAATGATCTGTGTTCAACTGGTCTGTACGTTTAAAGTACCATGTTTCAACGACCACGCTACGCAAACGAGTTATTTGAAATTCGGGTTGCCATGCCAGGGCTGCGTTTGATGAAAAGGCACCTCCTGCTCAACTAATGCTGTGCGACACCAACACAGCATTAGTGAGATCAAACTACCTTCTTCAAGACAGCACGCAAGAGAGACCGATGATGTATAGCGTTTAAAGCTCTATACTTATGGGGTATTTGTTGGTAGTATGATGGTACTCCAAGTATCATTCAACGTACGCATATTTGATCGGCGGACCATCTGCATGTCAATCCGCTCTGTAGAAGATACTTAGTTCACCACCACTAGTGTTGGTACATTTGTCTTCAGTGTGAAAATTCAATTTTGAATCGAGGGCTGCATTTTATAAAGTCAATCATGTTGAAATTGTCATTCACCTCACTGTTCCGGTCTTACCATAATGACATTGAGGCAGACTCCGCTTGTTCAAAATGTGCTACACAAGGCAAAACGCACCATACCTAGGCGTGTTAGACGGAAAATCGGTTTTTGATGCTTGGGCTGCGAAATGTAAGAAGTGTCGAAAATGTGTAACACATTTCTTACTCATTAGCCTGTTCTTCTTTATCAATGCACTTTGTGTGTTGTAGCTCGCCTTCGTTGCAGTCTGGTCAAGCAGGTTCAGAGCTGAAAAGCTTCTAGAAAGCAAATGGGAAAGCTGGGCTGCGATTTTTATTGCAGAATTTTCTAACCTGCAGTCGTCTGTATGTTTCAATAGTACATGCATGTCATTATCGTTGCAAATTACGTTGTGCACACGGTTGTAGTAATCGTGATAGACAGATAATGCATCAATTTGCCTTAGTTGCGTGTCGTTGAGAGCTTGGGCTGCGATGTACATGTTGTGGTAAAGTTCGAATTTAAAATAGTTTGGCAGCTTCGTCTATAGTATATATAGTATATAGCATCAATAGACTCTATACACAACAAACGAGTGAAAATCGCTTTGTCTGCATCGTAGACAAACACGTAGACAAATACGTCCATTAGCATGAATTAGGCGCGTTGTTGTACGATATGGCGGCTGGGCTGCGATTATTATAAGAAGAGAACAAAAACAGATTGAAAAAAAGTTTATTCAGATCCTGATTTCCCCTTGCTCATTTTCTGAGCCCTCACCTCCTTCATTAGCTCCTTTCTCTTCCTCTTCTTGGTCCACTTAGCATGAGCGGAAGCACTTGTAGCAGAAGACAACGTAGGTCGTGGAAGTGTCGCCAAGAATTGTTTCCGTTCGTCATCAAATTTCTCGTCACCCCAGTCTCTACTATCCATAGCGCAGTACGCTGAGAGGACGGACCGCCACGCTTACTCTGAGCCTTTTCTCGAGCCGCCTCCAACTCTGTCAGCATACTGGTACAACGCATACTTGTTACCTGGTAAATGATAACGCATCCAGATACAGCACCCCACTTCTCAGTCTCAGGTGTGTTTTCACGAAATCCCACTCGGACAGAATGGTAGACTAACGGCTTCATGTACACCACATCTCCCGGACTTGAATGAGCACGCTTGATCTTGGATGTTGCAGTATGCGATTTATTGAATCCACTTTATTCTTTACATTAAAGTTGGTAGCGTCACCGGGAGAATAAAAAACAACTTGAAAGACTTCGTCGCTCAGGGCAGAATGTATGCTAGTACACGACCGTGATTCATGTGAACTGGGGTCTCTTTGTTCCCTTTCTAAATCCTTGTTTCATCATTGTAAATGTAAGCTTCATTAAAAGGCAAGCTCATCTTTCGAAAATAACCAGGTAAATCCACTGAAATCTGATCAGGTGGCGCAGTAAGCGCTGCTCTATCAATGAAATCAATTATTGATGGCTCATTGAAAAGCTCTTGTAGGTGCCCGGGTTCGTCCAGCGGTTTGCGAGCTGAAGCATACCCGTACACATCGTTCACTGCGCCCTGGAAAACCAAGGCAGCAGCTTCTGACTCTACAGCACGTTGCCAAGAAAACCCTGTGCGTTTAGAAATGTAGCGATCGCGTCCTCGCCACAGTCTTGTTATCAACTCCTGTTTAGAAATCGAACGACCAAAGTCCCCTCCTAAAACACAGCTCTTCCAATTCGCCAAAATCAACATCCATGTTTGAGCTTAAGCTGCAAGCACTCCCCACAGGCACTCCACGAGATAGAACTCCACGAACCTCACTCCACAGTCACACCACAAGCGCAGCGGTGCGGCAGGCAACTGGCGCTTCCCGAGCTTCACAAGCTTCACAAGCTCCACGAACGCAGCGGCCACGGCAGACGGCAGACGCTCCACAAGCGCAGCGGCAAACGACAAGCGCGGACGCTCCAAAAGCGTAGCAGCAGGCGCGTGCGCTCCACAGGCTCAGGGGCAGACGGCAGGCGCTCCACAGGCGCGGCGACAGACGGAAGGCGGCGGGCTCTTCAGGCGCTCCACGCAGCGGTCACGGGTCACCACGGTTTGCGCTGTACTCAAAGCTGCGCTCCTCGAGCGGAATCCGAAATAAACGAGTGGCGCGTGGCGCTCGTGGCGAGCGGGTTGGGGTAAACAGTAGAAGTTTTTATGCACTTGGTGCTGCCAGCACGATTGCAGTGCTGGCAGGTGTTTTTTTTCGTACACGAAGTGACAGGTGGTACAGAGGATGCGACTATACTAACAAACCGGTCGTTGTCTGCTCCTAGGGTCAATACGTGCATCACAGCCTCATGGACAATGAAAATGCAGAGTGTCTAACAGATGCAATCAGTTCATTCAAGTTCGGCAACCCTTCTTGGGATCAAATAAAGGTGATTGTAATTGACAAAGAGTTGGGCTTGTTGGAATGCGAGTTCCCTGGCGTGAAGGTGATTTTGTGCCATTTTCACTTGAAGAAGTACATCAGGTCTGAGATGGCAAAGAGCGAGTATGGTGGGCCGTCAAGTTTCGACAAAGATCAAGTAGAAGATGCTGTGGATATGATGCGGACAGCATTAAACACCCGCGGAGATCTACGGACAACAGTAAGCAGTAAAGAAGCATACTCCGCAATATGAGCAGGGCACAACATGCACAGTTAGCAGACCGAGCTGCGTATCACTTACAAAGTCGAAGAGCACCGCCTTGTACTTGCTGTCGTCGTCGTCCCTGAGTTAGCCGACAGCGATCGCCCTTCGCGTTGAGAAAGCTAGACCTAAGTGTACCACCATGGTTACAAAAGCATCAGGAAGGAGTACTTAGCACTAGAAACAACGCGGAGTCGGGCACCTTCGTCTCTTCTTGCTCGAGATCGCTCTGTGAAATCGCACCAAGTGTTCCGTACCTTCCTACAACATACATAGCTACACCATGTTGGAGCAACATCAAAACGGGAGAGTCCCATGAGTGGCTCTCAAGACCAACAACGAGATCTCTACGGATGAGAGAATTTTTAGAATCTCCCAGGAATTTCTTACCGTAATCTATTTTTCTCAAGTACCTATAGCACGTAACTCGGTGCTTTTAGCACCCAAGTACCTGGAGGCACATTCACCATGTAACGCTAACTCGCGCTTAAGTACGAGCTACTCGGTGTCTCTAACATTGACCTAAAGTGTGACCGCGTTACAAGAACAACACGCTAACTTGCCATAAAATATGGCACTTCCAATGGAAGAAATGGGCGGAGAGGCCCCGACCTCGTTGTGGCTGATATATCCAGAACAGAGAAGCTGGAGGACGTAGTGGGAGGCGAAAACGACATCAACCTAGAAATAACGCAACCCAGGACGACGCCGAAAGCGAGGATGAAGGCAGTGTTGGAAGTGGGAGGCGAAAACGACATCGACCAAGAAATAACGCAACCCCGGACGACGCCGAAAGCGAGGATGGAGGCAGTGTTGGTGAGGACCAGTGCTCCGACGACGACGACGCTAACGAGGAGGAGAGTAGCTTGGATGACGGTGGAAATGGTGTGGGCGAACAGGTTGGCGCTGAGGAATAGTGCACTAAAAGCACAGAATGCCCGAATGGCAATCGAGAAGCAAGCGTAATGGTTGCCAAACCACAAAGCAAGACTGTTGTTGGGTTCATTCGGCCACGCTTCTTTGCGTTCGTGTCGATTACTTAGTTCTACCGTTTTCACAGAAAGAAATCGCGCCTTTTCTTGATAAAACGTTCAACAGCGTAACGTGAGTGATGACCATGTTATAACCAACATGTTGGAGGATACAGGGATTAAGGGCTCATGGCGACGTTGTATGTTTCTGCATGTTCGGAATACACTGGGAATGGCATGTCGCGTTTTTTTTTCTTTAAAAAAAAAAAACGCGACATGCCATTCCCAATGCTATGCTTTCGTATAAGTACGAGTATTCTTTTTTTACAGAAAAATACTCGTACTTATACGAAAGCATAAAAATATAAGTGAAGCACGGCTTTAACATACTGTATCCTACAACATGAATGGATTTTCTTCTAGGTACGAAAATGGATTTGGTGTTTAGGAAACAATTTTCGCCCTTTAACACATTCACGGTACTTGCATAGGACTATCTCTTGTAACAATATTTTGAAGATGCTATGTTGATCCAATCAGTCAAGTGAACGTACCTTGATTAAAGTATGCACTTATAATAGGAATACTACACCTTTGCCAATTCAAGTCGGCAACAGTATAAACCAAAGCGGATTTTTTAAAAAACCTCAAAACCCAAGAAAATCAAGAAAATCAAATTTTGACATTTAGTGCAGACCAAGATGGATTTAGTCCACTGCAAAACAGCTATGTCCCGTACTCCATGGGCTCACTGCGGATCGCGGCGGCAACGGAGAGCGCACAATGGCGTGCCATCTTGTTCACCAAGCGAAGGTCGATGCAACGCATGCAACGCACTGCAGCTCTCTCCAGAAGCTGCATCTTGATTTCACTCTTCTGCCCGTGAGGCGCGTTAAGCATCTCCTCGTCGCTCACAGCGAGATAGTTTTTGATTCGAGCTTTCAAAACGCTAAAGCAACCTGATCAACATACATACACAGTAGATATAGTTAGATAAAGTGATTGTACCGGTATTATAGTCAGTGACAGAGGGCACGTACCCTCGATAGGATTACACATTGGGCTGTATGGTCCCAGGCGTAGCAGCACAAGGTCGTCCTTAGCCATCACCAGGTCCTCTGTCTGGCTGTGTGCTGGTGCGTTGTCCAGCACAATCACTACAGGCTTGCCAGCAAAGTGCTCCTGAAAGACCTCATGATCTTTCTTTCACTGCCGCGTAGACGTCATCCACGAACGCAGCATTCACCTCCATCTTGATGCTGCCTCGTTTGGTGGCGTAATGCACGAGTCCAACCTATGGCGATACCGCGCATTGTATCTGGAGGTTTGCTCCTTTAGAAGGAGGGAGCTTCACAATAGCTCGCTGACCAACAAGCGCCCGACCTTGCGCCCTCTTACAGTAAATGTTGTAATTAGTCTCATCGTAATACACAATGAAGGCCCCTTCGCGCTCGTGCTTAAGCAGCGCCTCAGCAAAGAGCCTTCGTTTTTCGATGTTCACTTCGTTGTTACAAGTCTCCGGCTTCACACGAACCTGGACGTAATGACCATCACAATGTTATTCATGTTCATATGCAATATCAAATATGAGGACAATACTTACCTGCTTCACAGTGTAGAGCTTGTCGCACAGCTTCTTGCTGATGAGCGACCGGCTTAGAATAACGTTGAACTCGAAAAATATCAGGTCACTGAGCTGGGCTTGAGTGTACAAGCAGTTCTCTTCGATATGCCCGACGAGTGCCTCCTCCATCTCTGGAGTGCACTTGGTGCTCGCTGCCCTTGCTCTTCCTCTCTTGCCAACGTCTGGCGTGCCGCGGTTAACGATGTTGCGAGCCGTGGTAGGTGGGATGCCGTTGTAATGAGCGGCCAGCATCCAATCCTCCTTCGTTGAACGCGTCGAGTACACGCGTCCTCGCGGCGAGCCCATGCTTTGGCGGCTTCGGCATCTTGATTGGGGAGTTCGCTACTGACCAGCAGTTTGCATTTCACTAAATCCACATTGGTCGAAATCCTAAATGTAGAGAGTTTTTTCTAAACTTATGTGCTACTTCACGCGGCTTTGGTTTATACTACCGCCGACTTGGATGGGCAAATGTGTACAATACTCGCTATGCTAGACTAGAAGCGTTCAATGCCTGTTGAACTTTTGTTTAAGGTCACAAAAGGTAGTTGCCTCGTTGTCCGCCAACGAGGTGGCTGCACCCGCCAAACACCTTTACCACAGCCGCCTCGAACACTGGGGAGTGCACAATGTCGGCCTCCAAGCCTAACATTTCAGATATTTCCGAGTGTTAGCGTATCAAGCTCAAATACAGCACGTACCCAGATAAGCGGACATGGTCGGACGGATCTACAACAAACCGTTCAATAGGCCACGAGAATCGAGCAAAATACATTCGTTCGACAGTAGATTTTTTTGTTTAAGTAGTGTAACTTTGACAGGAGACCTGCTAGCTTCCGAAGCATTGACCTCGAATGCAGCAAGTCTGCCACGTCATCGTCGTTGGCAGAGAAATAATACGCAAGTGATAATAACGCTCGAGCATGGACAACGCGTGTCTTGGCGAAGGATTGGGGTCTTCAGCCTAGTACAAAAAAGACATACTCAATCGTTTTAACCAATAAAAAGATCACTATTGATTTTGGTACAAAACTTCAATATTAAAAAATGCTGTACCGGAGTTTTCTGCTTGGTTCAAGGTGCGCAACTCTCGCATTAACTGCTGCGTCTTCTCGACGGCAGCCTCATTGAGTGCAACAAAATCACGGACGACAAGGTTTAACCGGTGACTTGCTCACCCAACAACCAGCACCCCTACTAACGTAGAATACGAATTAGTATGTTGAAGTGCCTTTTGGCATTCAGGTGATCTCCCGGCTCGTCCATCACGGTGCCCATCGGCAAAAGCGGGTGCTGAAGTCCAGTAGAAGTATCATAGCAGCCATAAAAGGCAAAATACTACCCCGTGCCGTGGCTCAGCCGACTAGCATGAGCCCAAAATCTTTAAACATATATTCGCTGACTGTTTTTAACAGCCTTTGTCACATGGATACCAGCGGCGCCACAGCGGCGAATACCAATTTCGTGTACCTAACAAACACCAAATCACAAATGCAGTTAGACTAAAAATACTAGAAGCATAAATTTGCACGCATATACATACCGACGTGACTCCACGGATTCACAAAATGAGAGAAGCAAGTTGCCCATGACGATCCACTTCGCCCAGGCATAGCAATTGAAGGCCTTTTGATGACTCACTGCACGAGTGTTCCAGTTGCTGCGTCGGTAGCGTCTCGTATCTCGCTTTCGATGTGGGTGTGGGCCGCGCCTACGTGCGAAACCTGGTTGGTGAAGTCGCTACTTGGTCTGTGCTTACGACGCTTCCCACACGCCGCGCACAATTGGTACCCCGTCAAAACACTTTCATCATCAAGCCACGGCTTGAAGAAGAAGGCAGGGATCTGCCTCGGAGTGAAAGTCGTGGTGGAACGATTTGGCGTGTCGGACATGTCGTGCTCAAGCGTGAAAAAAGAGGATATGGAGGTGTAAGAGATCTTTTGAATATGAGCCTGCTTACGAGCTCGCGTTGTTGGACTGACAGCTCACAGCCAGGTCGTAGACATATAGCATAACTTTGTTGAAAATGTGAAATGCATAATTTGCAAGTTCTTTACAAACATGTCACACCACGTTTCGCGTAAGATTGCGATGTAAGGCGGAATGTCCTCAATAACGTTTATTGTGGACGAACTATTTAGAAAAAATGGCATACACATAAAATTATTGGTCGAGTTGCTCTATATAAAACTATAGCATAAAAACATCTTTGGCTAGTATTTGGACACACACACGGCGGAGGAACCGGTTTTGCCAGCCAGCGGAGCCAGCCGCTGGACGACTGGAATAGAGGGCCACTTCCAGCGGCAAGAATGCCGTTTCCAGCTCTCTAGGTGTGGTCAGGACATCATCGTCAGCACAGCATCACTTAGCTCGCAGCGCCTGAGCCTGAGCGGACTTGGAGCGCCGGCGAGTTCGTGGGTGCCGTACCTGTAGCGGCTCGCGCGGGATGATGAAGCTTCCACGAGGACACTACTGGTGGGTTCACCTTTTGCGCTTACTCGAAGGAGCTCTCACTTCCCAATCTGCCACTTGAATATAGGCTTGCTCGTTAAACGCAGGTGGACTGACCATGGCGATTTCGATAGGGGTGATGGGCATGCTAAGCTCTATGGGTTCGATACAAAGTGTGGAGATAACTGTGTAGCTTTCGGTTATGCGGTGAATGACATGTATTGTGTATTTGGTGTATGCGATGGTGGTGATGAACATGCGAAACCTTATGCGGTAGATACAACATGATATGTGGATACGATACACCAACCAGGTGCTTACAAAGAGGAACTCAAGTACAGGTCGCGTCTCTATTCCTATGAAGGGTGTCAAGTCATGAGCACAACTAGTGGAAGTTTGTGATTCTACGGAATTTGTGGGACGGATGTTGGATTGTGGGTCACTGTGTAGTCGGATGACTGTTGGACCGCGCGGTCCGACGTTTTCAAATACTCGGCAGTCTATTCTCAAGCCAAAGCCCTGCTAAAGAGCGAGTTGAGCCGAAAATGTTGGACAACACTAAAATTAAATACCTGATCACTTTCGATTTTGCTCACACATGTACTTTGTGCTTTTAATTGAACATAGCACACCGTGGAGATTGCAGTAAAAAAACATTTATTACGCGCTACGAAGCATTTACTCTCTGTCATGCTTCCGAAGAATATTCAACTGTCGACCATTGCAGTTGCACTCTTCGGCGCGTATAATTGTGGGCAGTGCGATCGTGAATAGGGAGAAATTCCGTAGCAGTGCGCAGCATTTGTCGCATCCGCTCCAATGAAGGGTTGCTTCTGTAGTTACCATTAATCCTCTCGAGTTTTAGCATGAGGTACCGAAAATCAGATAATCGCTTCCTTTCCTGAGTATTGGACAAGTCGTTCGGAGCAACACACCGAAATGGCGGCCAGTTGCTGCTTGACGAGCCAAACCACCAAAGCTCCCATGCTGTTCTGAGTGTGACTTTCGGAAACGCAAACTGCTGAAATAGAGAGCGCTCCCACCAATTTGCTGCTTGTTCGGGAATCGCCGAATCCGATGCAGGCAAAACAGATAAATCACTTGTGTTGGAAACCTGAGCATCTCGTTCAACCTCGACATTAGCATGAGCTGCACCATTTACTTGATTTTGAGTTCTTTGGGAAATTAGAAGCGGGTTGTCACTGATGGATCCGATTATTTGTGAAAAACCAACCGCTTCTATTACAGCCGCAACGCTTTCCTGTACGCATGCACTGAGTACATCTTGGGATACAGGTACGTTTGTATTTTCTCGGTTTGTCAGCACGCTGGAAACTTTAGTTGCAATTTCGGAGGCTAATCCGTCGACTTTACTCTCAATAACACAAATTTTATCATTGATCAGGCCCATATTTGTATCCACCGTATCTAATCGATTTTCCATGTTGACAATTACTCCAAGGTGAGGTGGAACGCCACTTGCTTTGATAATATCCCCTCCACCTCCTCAGCGAGAAATAAATTTGGCTGTGATTGTTGCAATAAAGTCGGATCTCGAAATAGTGAGGTAGTGAACAACTCATGACCACTGCTTAGAGTTTCTCTTATATAGTCGTAGTGATACACGGGAGAGGCCAAGAGAAACGTGCATATGTCGACCTGGCGTATCCGAAAAACACAAACTAACTCCACACCACATATCATCATCAAGCGCTTTAAAAAATGGAGGAAGTATAGCAAAATCTGGCGTCTCATACGGTAGCCCAGCAACAAATCGCCCGACAACGCGGTCACCTGCCGCTTCATAACGAACGTAAGTGTCTTGTACCCATGATTGATTCCAACCTGCTCGTAAGCAAACCGAAGCAGACGATGGGCCACCAGTGCAACATCCAGCTTACGAGCAGAATGTGAGCCATAATCAGCAGCTACCCGGCCTTCCATTTCAAGCTCGAGTGACACAGGATCGATATCCATGAGGCTTCGTAAAATTTTGCTGTAGCGATCGTACGGATTGTGGCCCGGGAACAGAAGAGAAGTAGTATTGAAACCAAACACGGCAAAGTAAATAGCAAGAGATAAAATAGGACAGATATCTGGATCCAAGGGGTTGGCAAACACATGACTAGGATCACGCTGCCTGTCGCCTTCTTGGTCATTTTTCATGTGTCCGAACCAAATCGCCAGAGCGTCTTCATCCCACTCAAGATGCTCGTATCGTATGGATATTGAGTTACCGACACGGCACATTAGGTTCCACGAGATTACTAAAAAGGTATGAGCGAAGATGAATTTCTTCTTGGTCTGTCCGCGCATCGTCTTGCAAAACGTGTGAAAAAAATGAAAACCGAAACTTTGTTTTCCCTTCGACCAGAGATTCACCATCCTCTGACTAACGAACGACGGTACGCTTCAGACCTTTGAAGAACTTCTTCAGCTCGTCTTGATATTCGTCAGACATCTTCACATCGTACAAACCGAAAAAAGATGAAAGAGACTTGATCGCATCGAGCTATAAACCGATTTTCCAGGTTTTTTCACGTTCCTCCTTCGCCATGACAATAAGAAGCACTCGAACAGGTCTGCACCGGCTTCCAGAAGCTTTACAGGAGGACGCCTCGTGTACGACTCCATGAAGTCTCTCACAGCTTGCCTTTTGGAGATCTCAGCTTCCTCCGAACTCTCCACGGTGACCGATTCCAGACGCCTCCCGCAGCTTTGAATGGATTAGCCGACGCTCTTGTTCATGCAACCACAACACATACCTCAAAATCCCGTACATGTACACGTTTTTTTACTTCGCATTCACCGTATTATCCCGGACCAGGCACTTCATCGTTGAGCTTGTCCATTTTTCTGCTTAGCTTAGTTTTTTCACTTTGGATGTGTCCCTTCGACGTGTATTCGAATAAGTACGATCCAAGCACTGTCCGACAAATTCTAACTACATACGAGTTTTTATCGGCGCGGACGTGCCGGACCCTGTTGAAACCTGCTTGGGATGTGTTTGGGCTGATAATTGCTGCTAGTATTTGGATGCGAATGTGGTGTCGATGAGGTGAACGGCTACCATAAATGACATAAAGTCGACTTAATCGTTTCCTAAATTCGTGTCTAAATATATCATGTGTAGAAGTCGATATATGTCAGATGTTGCCACCTCGGTTGCTTTATAAGGGCGTAACATACTTAGATAGAAATTAAATTTATGCAGTTGCATAATCGGAGGAAATTCGCGACCCTTCGTATTCTCAGACGTAAATATCGTTTTAATAAGTATACGTTTTCTTAAATTTAATTTTGCAGGCTCACATGCCATTTTTGGAAAGACTTCCAGTTGTTCCGGGGTCAACACGAAAGGGAAGTGTGGACTATCTCCTCTTTACAGCCACTGCGTGGGATGTGAACGTGGGCACCAGCAGCCTGCCACCCACCGCCGCCACGATTACATCTTTGGTTGCTCCAAATCTCGGCCTCAATGGATACACTTACTGCCAGGCAATAATTGGGAATGTCAATTTGACGTGGGCTGAACCACTGTGCGAAGCGTGATCGTTAGCACCCTCAATCTTTATTTGATGCATTTGTTGCTTTTTAGTAACATCAACAAACACGCTCATCTTTTGCATGTACGATGTTTGCTTTTTATTGGTTACTAACTTCTGCAGCTGCTCCTGCAAGGCAGCTGAACTATCGTCGTTCCCTAATCTGCGCTGCCGACAACAGGAGCAATAAAGCGTCCCTAGGCAGGGATTGTATTATTTTAACTAATAGATCAGTAATTAGTCATAAAGAAGGAATACATATTGAAATGTTTGGTGAGATGCTCAGACAAATACAAATATGAAGATATTAGCTCACAATTGGACAAAAACTCGGTGCGCCACATCATATTGATGCATCTTCAAGTGTCTCTTCGACTATTTTCCCTTGAAAGTGTATTTTGGCTACTTATCTGAAACTGGGCATCATGGATGCTGTCCAAAAAAAGAAGTGTACACGCCCATCCCAATACCCATACTAAGTGTGTGAGATACATTTTTGTCAGTATCATTCGCTAACTTCCACGAGGCTGCTAGCGATGAGGGCGAAAGGTACCCATTTATGGGAGCGCTCAGTATTTACGTGCGCTGAACTAACCTACGGTGCGTGCTTGTATGGTGTGGTTGTGCAGTAGGTGGTTGTGGACAGCTACAGCAAGTGAGGTGCGGCTCCCGGGTCGGAGATAGGTGCTGGCAGGCGCGTTCAATGGCTACACATTTGCAGTGAACTAACATGTGGCGTGTGCTTGCACGGCGTGGTGTGCAGTTGGTGGCTGTGGACGGCGATAGCAAGTGGTGGGATGTATGTTGCTTCCGTTGAGAGATTCACTACCACTCGCGCGTGAGTGCAACTAAAGTCAGCTGAAATGGGAAGGAGGCGTAACTACGAGACTACTCTGGCCGAGACGTGGTAATCAGCATGTTCTCTCCTATATATGACGAAGCTTGTGCAGTATTAAAAAAACCGTGGACAAGCTGGTGCAAAACGGTGTTATGTGCGCGGAGCATGCTCATCGGAAGATATAGAACTTGTGAGATGTGGTCTATGCTTTGAAGAGACAAGGGCGAACAATCTACGGATTTGATGAATGATGTACGATACACAAATAAAATTGCTTCAGTAGTTAAACTGACCTATCCACGCTACTTCATTTTAACTTGGCTCAATATCAAGATCTTCTAACTTGTACGACGGGCAGGTGTGATTCGGATGTCAGCACTCGTCTGCAACGAGGCCCGCGCGGTATTGAAAGTCTACAGGGCCTTATTGTGTGTACACTGCACTCGAACCGCCAGACGGCCACGAGCATGGACGTCTTGTAAGCCCTAAAGATGCAAGTTACGGTTTTGGAGCCTAAAAATCGTGCAATTTCCGCCACTCCCCTATTGCAATTTTTCAAATTGTAATTCTGGTCATTTTTGCGTGTTTTTGCACGGAGTTGCTCTTACCTTTCGAAAATAACAAATGACTTTCGGAAAAAAGCTCGCGTTTGTGAAAAGTATCAAATATCAAGACCAATAAAAAAGTTTCCCGGTATTTGGGCATCCCTGCCAGCAACATGAGAGAAACTTCCGTCTACTACCAACCGCGGATCCAGGACCCACCTGGCGCAATTAGACAACAAGTTATTATATAGTATTTCAGATGTATATGTTGTCGTTGAACGTACATGTTGCTGTGAAACGAATCGACCCATACACCGGGGAAATAAATATGCGTCACGTCCTGATTAGCTTGTTCACATCCACGCAGTATTTGATGTTGGCATTGATAGCATCAGCAATAATCGTCACTCCGATGCCGTATTTGCGCATTGCCTCACGATCAAGCCTGCGAGTTTATCTTGATTATAGTCAAAGGCACTCTCGGAACGACCAAGGACATGATTTCAAAGCCGCTGGCTCTGCGCTGCGAACCTTCGTCGAAACCAGTGCGTCTCCGTAGTATTGTGGAGCTAACGGATATTTCTATCGAGAGGACTCGCACTTTGAGTACTCGTGGCTGCAGTGTCGAAGCCGTGGCGAACATGTTTGGTGTGACCCGCCAACATTACACAAAAACGTACCGCGCTGACTTCGAGCGAGAATTGTTTCTAACTAGCTATATTAATGACGAAAGCCTGTACGGTAGAGACAAGATTCAAGTTCGTCTGCGTGAAGTTCTTGGAGAAGTGCGGCGAACGACATTCGAAGGTTCGCAGCGCAGAGCCAGCCGCTTTGAAATCATGTCCTTGGTCGTTCCGAGAGTGACGGCTGCTGCACTAAAATCACCGTCGTCTGGCGCCCTCTCCCCGTTGTTTGTGCGCGTGTATATCGCGTCCGTGACCTCTAGTATCGCAGGCCGATACGACCGGCTACTGTGCGTTGGTCTGTTCAGTGAGGTCTCGTCGCAGGTCTGTAGCTCCCTGGCGTCCGTCGATTGTTCTTCTTTTGTACCCCCCTAACTTTACTCCACGCTACAAAATTCTGAAAGTTCTGAGAGCAGTTATGGTAATGCTGCAGGGGTAGACGAGATTATAGTTCGTGTAGCACAAATGTAGTTGAAATGAAGCTCCCAAGCCGAAGCTCTGCTAAGTTAAAATTGGCGTTAAGACGAGGTTGTACCACGATATTACTGAGGTAAGCGAAATCTGTGTGTGAAAAGGGTAATTGGTTACCCTGGCCCGTGGGTCCCGGGGGGAGGTCGCAGTTCGTAAGAAATGTTTTCTTATGGTGTGTTGTGCTTCTATTTACCGAACCCGACGTACGTGTATCAGTAAATAGGAGTCAGGACAGCCACATTCGATTGAATAGACTATGCCCCTGCAACTTTGTCGCCTAGGTAAACCCGTAGAGAGTGCGGCCTTGTCGTTTGAGAGCGAATAGGATATCCATTCGAGTCACCGTTATACGGCGTCCATGTTCCGCGTAGACGACTGCATCCTTAACAACGTTCTGCACAAACACTTTGAGCACCACACGAGCTTCGTAGTGGACAAGAGTCGATATTCGGATAACACCGGCCCGCCGAGCAAGTTTGCGAATTGAAGACTTAGAAATCCCGGCAAGCGTATCGCGCGGGATGTAGCGGTGACGCTTTGAACCACCCTTTCGGAGTCCCTTGGTACCCTTGCCACGCCCAGACATCGGATACCCTCCCCCAGCCAGCCTGCTTGAATCAACGACCATGTAATTAGTGAGTATATTGGCTATGAAGAAAGTCGATGTGCACTCACCAGGGAAGAATTTGAAATGCCAAAATCACTACCATCGTCGCTGTCGTAGTGCATGCTGCCCATCACTCCCATCGGAGGTCCACTGGCCATTTTTGCGAGGGTTAGTCCTGCAAACCAGAGAAACATTCGCGAAGGGTTTCCCTATCGGATGACGCTATTGACTACCTATGTGTGAAGGCAGTACACGTCGGAACTATTTAGATGCGGTTTGGCCATAGTACATGTAATATGCTAATGTATGTTGGTGTTTGTTTTGTTGTACCCGAGTACGTTTGTCGCGAGTGTGCGATTGAAGCTGAACTAAATCGTTTAACGACTACTTTTCGCCGGCTACAATAAACCAAAACCACAACTCCACACGTTTATCATAACGAACAAGCAAACTTCTGTTTGATTGCTGTGTATGAACTTTTGAAAATGCGTCAAGCACACTGACTTCTACGTAGGGATGACACGGACTCTTGTAGAATTCTTTGGTAGCGGCGGGCAGAACGCATGCCCAGGCTTCTCTCGCGCTTTCGCTCGTTGCGCTCGCGTTGATACATCTTCTGCAATTCACGAATCACCTCCGTCCTCAATTGGGCGAACTGCTGTTTCAGTTCGCGGCGTTCCCTCGCCCATGCTTCTCTCGCCTCCACAGTAGCGTAGCCGAGCGTCACGTCCGAATCGTAGGGTTGACTGGTGCCGCCATCCGTTTCATTACCAGGTTCCAGGGACAGACCAGGAGAATACGACCCGGAGTTGAAACCACTGCAATCGGGAACGCCTATCGGCCGAGGCGCCGAACCGGCTCCCACGATTCTTGGGGTGGACGGCAAGGTTGAAGCGGGTGCATCACAGTCATATCGAAGCTGGTGCGCGCGCTGGTCGGTATGACGCTTGGTCTGGTGCGCCAATACTTGTAATGACATCCGACTCGACGCGTCGGTGCGCTCGTATGCGCGCCAGATGCCGTTGAATTTACGCTTTAAGCTCTCTGACGCCCGAATACGCCTTCTTGAACACACGTTGGAGTTGAAAGCGACCTCCCCAGCTTTCCAACCATGAGCGTCGATCGGAAGCAGGCTGCCAACCTCTGTGACAAGACGTATCTGCTCCTGGTAGGTGTAGTTACAGGATCCCTGCGTTTTCGGCATTTGCGTAGAAACTGTAAGGGAAAAACAGCAACCTCAATTAGTCTAACGCAACTGGCATCTTACTCTGCTGTTCTTGTTCACCTCCCACCTCAAGTGCAAATTGCGCAATGAAGTGCTGAGCCAACGCACGCCCTGGAGTTGGTTTTTGGCCAATCATAATTGAGCATTTAAAGAAGTGATATTCAAGCCGGAACCGTTTTTAAAGGCATAAAAGTGCATAAACGAATGCTGCGTATTGCGATTTTCAATCCAGCCTTCGCCCACTCCAAAGTTGAAAGACGAACGGTTGCTTGGCACTGAAGTTCGCGAAACAAGCCGAGACTCGAGTAACTGGTGATCCGGACAATGGCACCTGCTGGTGGCAGGCCTCGATCCTCCGAGTTGGCATTCCAGACAGTAGCAGTAAACAGGAGTGAGTCCACATCTCGTGGGTTGTCCGCATATTGATCACGAAACGTCTGTGGTAGCAGCAAACACAAAGTTAATACATGCCATCAACGCAGCCCCATTAGCTTGCCCAAACCTTTAAAAGTTCATCAAGCGGTTCCGGCGAGTCCGCATCGACGAAATGGAGTCGAACGAAGGTCAGCTGTTTGTATTGATGTTCGGACACCCACAACAGCTTCATACGGAGCAGGATTGGCTCTGGATTTGGGTTCTTCTTCAGATAGGTTTATAGGTCTAGTGGATAGCAAAGCAAAGAAAGTAAGTTTTACGTTAACAACAGATCGTGCAAATTGCAATCTTTACCTTCCACAGTGGAGATCTCCCGGGACGCACTTTCCGCTGCACGGGATGTTAGCAGCTCTTGCATCCGCTGGTAAGGCGTGATATACGACGAGGGTTGATCGGCACGCCTCGCATCGAGTTGCTGCTCTGGCGCGACATTCGTGCTCGTGCCTTTAGTGCTGTTGTTGTTTTGACGGCCTTTGCCAGCCATGATGCCGTTTGAGTTATGATGCTTGGTGGCAAGCAATGGGGTGGTGGCGAATATGAAGGCGTACTCGCTGAATTGAATACTGGCATAAACGGATTCAACACAAGTATGTATGCGTTGAATATGTTCCGTAGAAGTGTGGCGACCTGTAGCACTACACCGATCAGCGGGGGATCCCCGAAGGGAAAGCCCAATAGGTACTCCAAAAGGAGCATTAAATCAGGGCATAAGCTGAATATTAGTACACTCATAAGCATAACGTGTGTGGAACAGGGATGAGCGTGTGTTGAAGTGCGTCTGGCCGTAGCACTGCTCAAACCACATGAAAATTCCCCGACGGGAATGGTCCAATACGTGCAGGAGTCCTTTGTTTTAAATGATGCACCAAGACCATCACACGATATTCGATTTGGCTTCCAAGTACGAGGTAAAGACCAAAGTTACTTGACGTCAGTGGCTTCAACGTCGGTACTCAGCAGTCAGGGTAGCAATACCGATCTGGAGAGTAAGAGTCCACCAATGAGATATTGCCAAAACCCCGCTGTCACTATTGGCGAAGGTTGGCATTCGCAAGGTTGAAGTTGACTGCGTGAGCTCATGTTGAAGTTGTTTTTAAGGCAGCTATTTTAAGGTAGCTATACTACATTAACTACGAAAGCGTCCTTGTTGGTCGTACCAATGTCCTCTCAACCTTGGTCATGCTAATACCAATCCAGATATGCAACGGATATGCGCTCACTTCATAATTTTCTCGCTCCAGCATACCGACATCTTCCCATCGATGAACGCTCGCCAAGAACTGCTTGAACAAGGATTTGTCATCCTCTACAGCGCTGTGGTAGAGGCAATCCTAAACAACATGCGGTCAGTTGCGCGCCACAATGAAGACTTAAACTGGAACAACGGCACTTGGAACGGCGAGGAATTCGACCCCATGAGACATCGGGCATGGCTCCCTGAAGCGTTTTGCCGTATGCTGACGATGCTGCTTCGGCGGTACCACCTGACCTTTTTTCCCCCTGTAATGGTGACGGAATGGAGCTTCCTCCGAACGATGACCGGTGCTGTTGACCAGCCGATCAGGTGTGACTTCGCGCCACCTTTCCCTTACGATGGCGCTGCAGACCTCAGCGCTGTGCCTGGAGTGTTGTTGGTTGCGACCCAAGACGACACGGTACTCTATGAAATGGCTGGAACCGACTCGTTGCACTTCGATCCAACGCTCGTATGATCCACCTAAACAAAGGAGACTTAATCATGTTCCGTGGAGACTTCATGTATGCACACGCGGGATACGAGACCAACAACCTACTCATCCACACGTACCTGGACACACCGTCGTATCAACGGGATATTGAAGCGGATCAACCACTGGTGGTTTCCTGATCGACGACGTTTCAGCTGTTGACGATCTATTCTGCCATGCGCACGGCTGTCCATTCGTTGCTCGCGGAAGAACCTCTCTGCGCAGGCACTTGCTTCGCTTTCACGCCTTCCAATTCACCAGAGCCAGGGCTCACGCAGAGACTCCGTGATTCAAACCCACTCGCGAGATGGTGTCACTGTTAAATAGGGCATCGGAGTGACGATTATTGCTGATGCTATCAATGCCAAAATCAAATACTGCGTGGATGTGAACACGCTAATCAGGAACGTGGCGCATGTTTATTTCCCCCGGTGCATGGGTCGATTCCTGTTCACAGCAACACGTACATTCAATACATCTGAAATACTGCCTAATAACTTGTCGCCGAATTGCGCCAGGTGGGTCCTGGATCAGCGGTTGGTAGTATCGCAAGGAAGCCTGAATAGATCCAACAACATCGCGATGACAGCGGCGTAGAGAGGCTATTTCGATTTTGCACTAGTAGGCGGTCGTAGTGAATAGCAGGCTTTTATTCACTGCAATGTCGCTTAGCGCACAATCACCTTTGAAATGTTACTTCGTTGTTACCCTTTTCACTCACAGATTTCGCTTCCCTCAGTAATATCGTGGTACAACCTCGTCTTAACGCCAATTTTAACTTAGCAGAGCTTCGGCTTGGGAGCTTCATTTCAACTACATTTGTGCTACACGAACTATAATCTCGTCTACCCCTGCAGCATTACCATAACTGCACTCAGAACTTTCAGACTTTTGTAGCGTGGAGTAAAGTTAGGGGGTACAAAAGAAGAACAATCGACGGACGCCATGGATGAATATCGTAAAGTTGCCGACACACAGATTTATGCCTTGATGACCCAATGGTCCAATCACATGACTCCCTCTGCCTTTTTAGCGAATGAGGAGGCTGCCAAGCCTCATTTTGACCAATCAGCACTAGTAGGGGTAGGGGTATTGACTGACACGTGGCCGACGCATAATGTCGGCAGCACCATCCAAACATGTGCGAGGCGATACCAAAATCAAGTCATTCGCACATTTGCCAAATATCGAGAAGCCAGCGAACAACTCATACTTAAAATCAATGAGCCTCCATGTCCTCGCCCACGAGAACACGAAGCGCGCCCAAGTGACAGCGATCAACATTTTCAAGAGTTTTCTCGCATCCGAGAACACTACTCTCGATTTCGTTCGCACTACCCTCTTGACTGACACCAAAGGGTCGGTGTTCGTCAAATTGCTCGGCCGGTCCGCAATGCAGCTGGCGTTTGCTCGTGGACGAGGTGGAAAACATCGCAAGAAAAACACCGTGATGAGATACTATCACAACGTCAAGAACTGGCTACTGGAAGACTTCCCCCAGCACAGAAGTGTGATCAAACAGCGACTGCTGAAGTTGGGACGCATTTTGGAGCGTTACTGTCTTAAACGACACCATGGTGGGCTGGTTACGAAGGCCCCAGCGTGTACCAAAGACGACTTGCAGTCTCTAATGGACGGTTTGTATTTCGACGCGAGCTCTACCAGAGAGTATCAAGATGCGGCACTACTCTGCATCATGTGGTACGCGTTTGGAGGGGCGTCAGATCTCGCGTTCGTCCACAAGTGCAGCCTGTCTATTTCATCAGGCAATGTTCCCTTCATCCGTTTGATCTGAGCGGATACATCAGAAGAACAAGGTCGTTCTCTCTTCTCAGACAAGGATTCTTTCGTGACGTGCCCACTGCACGCAATCAGCATGGCGCTTTCGATGCAAACATTCCCTCTCGTATCCTTGCTTGACCTCGATCATCTTTCTGGAAACGACGAGGAGACCGAAACACCAACAGCAGATGCTACACCACTAACGGATGCCCTACTACAATGCGATGAGGATGATGAACCCGCCAATACGGTACCAGGAGCGATCCCCGGAAACAAAGGTACCGCTCCGATGAAAATGCAAGGTTATGTGAACCGCGTGCTCAAGAGTGCAAGTGCACGACAAGCTAGGAGCTGGTATCTCCCCTGGTCTTTCGTCACATTCCTTCCGTCGCGGAGGCGCGCAGCATGCAAATGCAGATTCGGAGCTGAGTTCGCAATGGATTTTCGATCGGGGTAGCTGGAACATGACGGCGACCAACAAAGCGATTGCCTATGTATTCAACACGACGAATGAAGACCGACAAGTATCCAAAGTGGCGACAAACCGAGTATACCTTCTTTGGCCAAATTTGACGCTGCAACGACGACTAAAATTCGAAAGCTGGATCGCCTACTATTTGCGTCGAGCTTGGACCTTGGTGACAGCTCTCTGGTCTTTTGCCACCAAGTCGCAGATCTACTTGTGGCGTCCTTGATCCGTCACTTTCCTGAGGTGAACGACAGATATCGGTTGAGCCCGTACACGTCTCAATTGCGGAGTTGTCTCTTTTCGATGGATATTGACATGCCCGAAATACTGTCTTGGAGTGTGCAATTAAACCATGAAGCTAGGGAAACCTGCACGCAAGAAGATAGCGCGATCACACATGAGATGCAACTGGTTAATCACCAGAATGCTGTTATCGCGCAATTTATAGAAGCAAACAAGGCGCAGTCAGCACGCATTACCGAATTGGAAAAACGCATCTCGGGCAATGGCGTTCAGAACCTGGATAGTGTGGCACCAAACGAATATCCAGCCTTGCCATCTCCCGGAGAGGAGCACGTACAGGCGGGAAAGTCGAAGATTCGGTCGCTTTCCAAGTCTGCAGCCGCAATTTGGTTCGAATGGTACACGAAAACTCCACGTCTCTGGGACGTGTGCGAAGATCGTCAGTACAAGACGCAGTCAAAACAGATCGTGGCTTCATGAAGTTGTTCTTACTGACTGAATTCACGTTGGATCCTTCCAATGCGGAATACACCAAGGGTGCCATGGAGACGGGTAACACTGCCATGACGAACATGAACAAATTTCTCCAGTCTGAAGGTATCAAACGGAAATTTGGGTCAGGTTTGTTAAAACAACTTCGCGCTATTCACCGTGAAGGTACACTGAACCAACTCATCGCAGAATACAACGCACGCATAGCAGTTGGCCAAATCTGCGATCCTGCACTTGAAGAAACCAAGACGTTTTGTAGGTCAGAAATGTTTCCAGATCTATTTTTAAATACTCCACAAAAATACATATTGATGCAATCGCTAATTTCCAGGCAAAACCCACAACAACTTACCTACTTTGCAATTGACTTCAAGAGCGGTAATGGTACAGGTTAGTCGTAAAGGCTTCAATATAGCAGTAAGAACGTGCATTATTCAGCATTTTTCAAGTCTTAACCCTTTCACGATCACCTTGGCTAAAATATACTATACAGGCCTAAGTTCTTTGAGTCTTTAAGGGTACATTATTCGCCCTTAAAGAAATGCACGGTACTTGCATTGAACTATCTCTTGTAACAAATCATTGAAAAAATATATATGCTATGTTGATGCAATCAGTCTTGTCAATTTAACTTGATTAAAGTATGCATGTATGATTATGAATACTACAGTATTTGCTATGTTAGACAAGACGGTCCAATTCCATGTTGAACTTTCGTTTAAGGGCACAAAATGAGCCCCCAAAGGGGGTGCTTTCATACCGTGTTCTGAAAAATGGCTTAGAGGGCTAAAATTGCGCCCCCGTAGCGCGAAAGGGTTAAACTAACAAGTGAAGCGGTACGGCACCTGCGCTCGGAACTATGCGCCGACGTCACGAAGGACGCCGACTTCGAGAACAGCTTGGTCGCGTCGCTCTCCGCCCTTCGTGAGATAGCGGGCCGTCGAATCGAAGGCCGTCACGTTCAAGCATGGCGCGGGTCGCGGGTGCGTTGACAGCGCACTGTTGCTGAAGCGAAGGCTTCTGCAACTGCTGGTGCACCGCTTTAGGCGCAAGCTGATCACACAGAGGACAAAATATTAGATCGCACTCCTGTGCCAGCGACACCACCCGCCCTCGCCGCTGCAACGCCCGCCTCCGCCGATATCCCAATAGTTGCAGAGGCAAAGTCGCCGCGTGGTCCTGACTTACCGAGCAGCGATGGTGAGAAACCGACCCATGATGCCGCCGAGGCCAAGCGAACAACAACCATCGTCGACGATGGCTACGACAGCGACGTCGTCTGGATTCCTGGACCTAGAAAAAAGCAAAAGCCACGGACAGCGACAGTGAGACCGAGTGGCAGCCTACGCCTACCATGGCAGCACCGCAGCTGTACGACGTCCGGCGTATCACGGGTTCACACGTGCAAAATGGCCGCCGTCTGTACACAGTCGACTGGGAGCCGACGGACGAACCTGCCATAAACTTGCAGCCGCGGATGGTACAAGCTTTCGAACGTCGCCACCGCGAACTTGTCCGCCGTGCATTCTTCGAGGACGAAGCCGGTGGAGGTCGCACTTGTCGCCGCTCTCTCCGTCGCCATCGCCGCTCCGAAGACCTGTAGAACAACAACAAACCCAAAACAAAATCCAAGACGAGTTTGCATATCATAAAACCTCGTATTACCGTTAACATTTCTGTTGAAAGGAAAGATGCTGCAACGACATCGCACAACAAGGTTGCCATCAGGACGCCAAGTTCGACGCGGTCTGCAGCAGCACCCAGGGAACAGCAAGGCTACGCTGTATATCCAGCACGCCAAGCTTTCTCCCTCCATGCTGTCAATGCATGTCAACCTTCACTACAGCACAACACCATAACCTCAGTGTTGGCAAAGGCCCGGCCTTTTGGCCTTTAGGCCATAGGCCCGGCCAGTCGATTTGTTTAAACCCTTGGCGAAAGGCTGAAAAGGGTGGCTTTCGGTCCTACGGTTTAAGGCGTTACAGACTAAGTATGATTTGCTAAATTGCAGCACTCCGACAAACAAACACCCGAGAGCAGGGCGACGTTTGCTAGCATGGCTGCGGTTCGATCGCGTTCGTGTAAAAGGAGACACCGCGGTACACGTGTGAACCTGGAGCTTTATAGCCAATGCTGCGGTACACCAGCACCGACAAATGAAGGGCACGTGCGTCGACGACATGCAGGAAAAGAAGCGCAAGGAAATGGCCAAGAACTATCTGGAGTCGCCCGCTCTGGAGGAGCCGTCCAAGACTGCGTAGCCATGAAGCCTCGTCCGTCGCCCATTTACGGTGGCCATGTTGCTCACCCCGTGCAAGGAGGAGAACCACCTGGTGAAGATCGAACTGTCGAGCCTCAAGATCGGCAAATACGCTGAAAGCAAGATATTGACCCCAAGCTGCCGCTCAACTGGCCGCTATCGCGGCATGATCGGAGTTCAGTCGGCTCTGCTGGCGAAGTTTGTAGTGCTATGCTTGTGAAATTATTGCCCATGCTGGAGCTGTACAATGAGATCAAGCCAAGATGGATTGCAGCAAGTTGCTCTCGGCGGAGCGTATCATTCGTAGCCCCGACCAGGCCACCACGATCGCCGAGTTTCTGAAGGTCAACACGCAGCAAAGCAGAGTGGTCGGCGAGAACGACAAGACGATGGAGCTGTGCAATCAGGCCCTTGAGATCTGCGTGGGTACGCGCGGCTGTGAGGCGGTGTCGATTCCTACTTCACGATGTACTTGGTCTTGAACGAGCGAACCTGGATGTTCAATGCGAACGTGCATTGTGGCCCGGGTGACGCTGTTACATGAAGTTGGAACACCTTGCAGCCATTCTGGATGTGGATCTCGGTCAGTCTGAAGTTGACCGTCGTGTTCTCCTGTTGAATCGTGAGGCCTAAGCTGAGTGCAGCAGTGCGTTGGCTATTCGTGCAGTGTGTAAGCTCACCGATCAATTTAAATTGAACCGAGGTCAATGGGAGCCGTGGTGCTCGCTCGGATCAGGCCATGTCCTTCAAAGAGATTCAAATCAACGTGTCACGCACATGAACGTACATTTGTTTTTCAGTTTGTGGTTATCTGTACATGTACATCGGCATCCAAGAGCTCAGCTAACGTAGCTTTCAGACCACGAATCCCGCTTAGCGAAGACTCTTTTGGGAATTTCGTGTCATTGAAATCTGGAAATGGAGTTCTGTCTGGTTCAGGAATTGGTTCCAGCTCGTCAATCTTCTCTTCTTTCTCGGAAACAGCCTGTGATCTCGCATTTGAGTAATCTTCCTCGAGTTTTTCATCCTGGAACACCTCATCCAAAAACTCATCCCATTGCTGCAGCGTCTTCTTCGGGTCCGCTAAATCACCTGGGTCATCTAAGATTTCATCTCCCTCCGTCGGGGCTCTAACGGAACTACGGGGTGTTTGAGTGGGCGGCGGGGACAGGTCATCTTCTTCGGGGTCAGCGTACACAATCTTGCGCTCGTCTGGGATCATCATGCGCTTCAGGCATGGGTCTTTTGCCGTACTCTGCTTAGCACGTTGGCGAACGTGCTTTGCGAAAATCTCAGTGCTGAGAACTTTAGGCGCTCCCATGCAATTCCGTTTGGCAGTATGAATGAGGCCCAAACTACTGAACAACCGCTCACACGTCGCGGTATTTACCACAATGGAGAGAACTTTCATGGCCAGGTCTGGGAGTTTACTTTCGGTGTGCTCATCGGCCATATAGTGCCAGTATTCCCAAGGAGTCTCCGGAAATTCTTTTGTTGTGGCTACCGTCATAGTTCCTTTCATCCACCGGTGCATATCGCGCCGTATCTGACCAATTTCGCTGCTGATGAATCGTCGGTAGTAATACACGGCGAACTTGCACAGCATTCCGATGCTGAAAATTGAAATTTTTGGCAGCTTACGAGCTTCTGCAGCGTATGTTGGATGAAGAGCATACCCAAGCATGAAAAGCGGCTGCTCACACTTCTGCCATCGTTTCTCCACACATTTAACGAGCTGCTTGCTGTGCTGCGGGGCTTGCTTGAATCCAGCATAAATGTCGGCAAACGATTTAATGACATCGCCGAGTGTATTTTCATCGCAACCGATACGAGGCCAATGAGAGAGGTACAATTACACGTTCTGCTCGTTCAGATCCTCCCAAAAGTAATCGTCGAGAAACACGGACAGATCACTAGGAAAATCGTCATCTTCGTGAGACTGTCGTGCTAGCATTGCTAATGCAGATTTCACACGCAACAGAGAAGCAAAGCAAGCTTGCATCGAATTCCACCGCGTCACACACAGCGAGCAAAAGCTCAACCGATAACCATACACCTTGTTCATCAAATTTCTGGCTCGTGTTAGCCACTTGATTGAGTTATTCAGTGCGTTCACGGCAGCAGAAGCATCGCGCGTTATCTGAGAAAATGAGGTTTTGAGAACCTCTTTCACAAGATTGTTGATATCATGAGCAAAGCAGAAAAGAAAGGAGATTCTAGGCCACCGAAGTGCGAGAATCTGTCGTGCTCGGCGACACTGACCAGCATCGTCTGTGGAGATACCTCCAACATCCCAACCTTCTGACATGGCCTGCTCCAGAATAGGTTCGAGTTGAGCGGATATAGCAATACCGTCATGTCGATCGCCGTCTTCCGGGAGCCCAAATGTGAGGGATTTCCCAAAGAGCGTTAAAATACACCTTGTTACGTGCTCCTTGCGCACGTTTTGCCAGCCATCGGATAGTAAATTAACACGACCGCCTCGGTCCTGCATTTTTCGCAAGGCACGGGCATCTTTTTCGTAACAGCGTGTGGCATGTTCGTCCAGAAGGTGGCCACCCAGAACTCGACTCGACGGCAAAATGCTGTTTAACCCGGGACAAACCAGATCCAAAAATATTGCACTGAGGTTTGCTCAATTAGCCTGTCCGAAAGGCGATTAGCACCGTGCATTTCGACAAGTGCTCGTTCAATTCTCCACTTATCCTCTCTGGAGAATTGACGAGGAGTCGGCTTATGAGCTAGTGCAAGGGTTTGCGACGCCGTATCTCTTTCAGAAAGAGATAGAGCCCGAACGACGCACTTACGAGGCTGCTCGTTATCCTCGTTGTCAGAGTCAATAGCGTTTCTCAAGCGTTTCGTGCCAAGTACAGCAGGTGGGGGTGAACGTGCTTGAGCAAATCGCTGCGGGGTGGGGCTCCCGTCTTCCACGTCGTCAAATAAGTATCTTAAACGCTTGTGATCATTAGCCAGTGCACTGGGGGGAGCAACGTGCTCTGGTGTGTCGCTGATCATCGATTGATACGAAGATCTTGCGCGCTTGGACCCAGACAACGGCGTAACGCCGACCAACGATTGTGAATCCTTGTAGTATCTGCAGTTCTTCAGGTGGTTTCGATAGTTCCTCGCCCTTCCTTGAATCAGCGATGGAGGATCAATTCTGGTGCCGTAGTTGTGGGCTTTGCTGCAGTGCTTGCACACGACAAACTTGTAACCTTTGGCAGGGGTTACCCCTTCAGCCTCGTAGAAGTGGGCGCGCTCGGGCACGCTGGGGCGTCCTGTGTGGCCCATGCGTCTCGAGCTCGTCTTGACTCCTGCCTTGGATTTTGGGAAGTGTGTGATCTCCTTGCACTCGCACGTTGAAGTTTGTGCGCTCCTTTAAGATCTTGTGCGCGCAGATTGGATTTTCAAATCGTGTCTCCACGTCAAGCAAATCGCAACCTGTTAGACTGAATATCTGTCTATTACCCCCATAATCTAATTAAGCCAAAGGCCTGGCCGAATGGGCCTGGTCGATTGGTCAAAAGCCCTTGTTAAAACCCAGTTTAGGCCAGGCCAGGCCGAAACATAAAAGCCCCGACTGCCAACACTGATAACCTAACACCATAGGTTAGAAGATCATATACCAGGGGACCTGCCTCCCCCGCCCACGGCCGCCCCTTGTATGTGTGCGACGCACCCGCCGATGTGTCGCCACCTTCCTAGCTTGTTTGGAACTGGGGGGTTGGATTTAACACCTCAGCAGAGTCTCGTCCTCGGCAGAACCAATAAAAAATATTTTGCCAATCAAATGCGTGTCGGCGGCTATCGGCCGCTGTCGGCTCAGTCAAGCCATTGAGCTACAGACCTGCGACGAGACCTCACCGAACAGAACAACGCACAGAAGCCGGCCGTATCGGCCTGCGATACTGCAGGTCACGGACGCGATATACACGCGCACAAACAACGGGGAGAGGGCACCAGACGACGGTGAGTTTAGTGCAGCAGCTGTTGTAGTCACTACATTTTTTTCATACCTTTATTTGTTTCACGCCACTAAACCACCACAATGCATCTTTTGTTTTCAATGTAATCCTTGCAATTGACTTGAGAAGACGTAGCAGAGAGACCCAGACGTTATGTCTGCGGAATATGCTTGGTTGAAAAAAGAGGCCCACGACTTCAACGACAAATTGTGTTCACTTAGACGATACGCCGACAATTTCCCACAACGAATATTATGGCTGTATTTGGTGTTAGGGAACATCTATAACTCCCTTGTGTGATGTATGCATGAGCCCTCTGCTATGTTTTTGTTGTTGTCGGGGTTAAGGGAGTTACCTGCTTCCTGTTTTTAACTATTCAGTCGAAGCTGCTGTCGGCTTAAATTGTCTGGTCCTACGCTTTCGTTTGCTTGGTTTTAATCGCAATGCGCCACATCCTATTCCTCCGTAAACTCCTTAATCAAATTGAAACTCCTCTTGTACTTCACTCTGGTGTGGTGGACACAAACACGCATCCCGTGCTCCTGGTCACCTTTTCCTATTGTGCGCTGTACGTGACGATTCTGAGCGGTGATAGACTGAACACAGCCAACTTGGAGTGATTGTAGTCCTGCTGGTGTTCCTGTCGGGGGCGAATCTGTCTTGTCCAACTACGTCATACTGACATGCGTGGTGTTGTCGCGAGCGTTGCGTTATAACGCCGATTTGGTCGAGACGCGGATCATGCAGGTGTTGATCTCACCAAACAAACGTGAAGCTATCAACTCCTTGCAGAGAGTTCTTCGGCATTCTAATCGTGCTGGTGGTCGCGGTGTTCGCTTCGTGGTGGTGGGCTTCATGTTGTGCAGCGTCACATCCCCCACCTCCAGGACATCTACGTGCGTGTCTACGAGGTCTGCGTCTCCGACGAAGGCCTACGCGTCGGCACCGATTGCTACCGGCGATAAGGAGCTCAGCAGGCGGTTTGTAGGACGAAAGAACTGGCAACAATGCAGTACTTCAGCACACATCTATTGCCTCAATGTCGTTTGCTGTAGCTCTCTGGTGCTTTACTTTGGTCCGTGGTTCAGCAATGGAAAGCATTTGCATCGTAAACTACAGTCATTGGCCGGCACACAAAAATAAAACTCTGACAAAAGGTCAGGGTCAGGCCCCGACGCTTTGGTCAAAGGTCCCATAAGCTACTGACTAAAGAGAAGGAATCTTGTTCGACGATTTCAAAACGCAAATATCTACAGTCGCATGTCAGTTGTGGTAACGTGGGCTCTATCTTCAGTTTTGCAAGCCAATGTTTTTGTGCAATACACGGTATCTATCGCTATCATCGCTTTGGTCGTAGTTTGGCTAGGGTTGCCTCGCTAAGGCTCTGAAGCCTCTGTTCCTCTTTTAGTGCATCCTTTGGTGGCCGGGCCCATTGTATAATATCACTTGACAATGGGGAGAGAGCCCTAAATGCATCCCTCGATGTGACTCGTGATACAAGTAGATATGGTTGCTGGCGTTTGTTAGTCAGGTGATTGTTTGACCTCCATTCAGTCACCACCATATCGCGAAGCGTTTCGCCTTGCACCTTATAAACGGTCGAAGCAACAGAGCAGACCATTGGAAGCTTCTCAATTCGCACAGATAGCGATCGCGGGGTGCCTGAATTACTCGGCGCCAACATGATGTCACATTTGTTAAACGGCTGAGCATCCGAAAACAGTGGAAAAAGATCGGAGTCGGTGCAGCCGAGCATCGACTTTGCCGATTCACCCCGTGGTATGCGCACAATTACAGCAGGCGGTGGAAGATTTGGGAATTTCACGGTAACATACGCTACGCTGTCGTGGATAATGCAAAACGTGGTCCCTGGGTTAAATATAATAGTTTCCAGCGTTCCATGCGTTCCATTCGCTGCCATTTTTTCGGCTCTAACGTTTTGTGTAAGTTGCACCGGCATCCCCACGATTAAATCCAAGTACGGGGCCATCCTTCCAAACTTCGAATCAGGAAGCGACATCACCGTCCTAACTTCAGATGAACCTAGCTTCGCCAGCTTGCCTTTAAAGTTGGCGACCACACGAATTCTGGTAACCAGATGCCTTGTCGAGCAAACTGGCACCCTCTCCCCCATTCAGGATCCTCTCGAAAGCGCACGGATTCTTCCAGAATAATTACGTTTGTAAATGCCATCTATAATTGGTAGCCAGCTAGTTCGTTTGCAGTAGGTGGCTTACCTCGACACCATGGATCTTTAAAAAGAGGTTCTCTACCTACTGGAGGTAATTGCAAAGTATGTGAATTCCTCCGAAAGGAACACCAGATACTCGCTTAGCTGAACGCAACAATTTGTCGAGTTGAGCGAGTTGTGTTTTGCGCATCATCGATACTTCATCAATGACGATGACATCTACACTGGCTACGGCGGCGGCGTTCTGTTTGTTCCTTAATTGCATCAGTACACTGGTCAGTGTTCTGCCTCCTATAATGGTGGCAGCCTTCCCTGTTAAAGCCGTCTTTAGAAAGCAGTCGGGGCGCTGCCAACTGCTGCATAACGACTGAATTGCATCTATCACTCGACTTTTCCCCGTGCCGCCCTCACCTCCCAAAAACATTCTAAGCTGATCCCTCTCGAGCGTCTCGTTCAAATCACAATCAAGGTATGACATGTCCTCAACGCACCGCCATCGATTTAAAAGCGAGCGTCCAATAAGTTTGAACGCTTGGTGCTGCCGATCGTTGAGGGTGAAGTCTCTAGATATAGTCGCAATGGTGGCATAATTTGAATTTTGTCGAGACGTAGGTGCTGAAGGCAATTTCCATTCCATTGTGTCTTCGTTCAACGCATCAGCTAACAATTCAATCACACGTGTATCGTAGGATATCTGTTCATCATCAAGCGAGAACTCGCGGAGATTACAATCAGTAGCTGAATTCTTCATCCAGCTGCGCATTTCAGTGATGTCCGGAAAGCTGTCTGGCGTAGCAGCATCTTTTTGGTGAGCTACTGTGCACCGAGCACTTCCTTCGAGCATTTTGTGAGCTTCAAAGACGTTGAGAAGCTGCAAAATTAGGGCGTCAGGAACGGCCGCTGTTGGACACGTTGCTGGACGAAGAGCCCGACTATCTAGCACTACATTGCTCTCGATGAAATTCTCCAGCCACGGGTCAGGGAAGGAATCATTGTCACTATCGCAGAAACAAACTTCATCATCTTCAACGTCACGATCTTCAGCGTTAAACAATGCATCCATATCACTTCTGCTATCATCAATGCCCTCCCCCTCTTCATTTGTACGAGCACTATCGATCACAACACGATCTGCATTTGCGTTCGCTTGCTCTAACCCACTGTGATAATCGTCAATGTGATTCATAATCGTTTTCGAGAAGTCGCTGCCATTTGGCTCCCATTGACTAAACGCGTGCAACCACTCCTCGCCAGAACAATCGGTAGAGCCAATTAACTCCACAAGTTTCCGAAACGGTTTGAACAGCACTAACGACAGGATTGCGTGTTTGTATCGAATGTCATCTGGTGAGTGTTCATTGACAAAAGGTAATCGAAACCCCTGAACAATAGGAACAACTTCTTGATATCGCTTTCCAAGACTGTGTGTGCGTTGTAGTGGGTGTGCAGCCTTGAATCGAAATAGTGAGTTCTGTGTATCATCTTGTTTTCGAAAATATAGCATCGCGAATTCATACACGTTGACAGCACTCAAACTATCCGGGCGGTAAATATAATCGTCCAGAAATGACACAGCGTGATATCGCGTGGAGCCCAAGTCGGCCGTACCGCTCACAAGTTGACACGAATATTGATTTGTAGAGCAGAGTTGGTGAAGAATATCTCGAAGAGGCAAAAATGCAGTACCTGAACTCTCGTAGCAACAAGAACCACGGTGCAAGTAAAGCGCTGCAAGTGGTCCTGCGATTTCTTGTCTATTCGTCATCGTATACACCATGGACGCCACTCGTCTTCTAGCTATCGAGACACAATCCTTAGAACCGGAAATATCAAGAGATGCTTCAATTGTTTCCCTTTCTTGGCGTCTTCTAAATGCAGCTAGTGCCATGACCACGACGGAGTCTAACCGCTTCTGTTGTTTGGTCACGTAGTTCGTACAGTAATGAATACGGTCAGCAGTATCCTTTCCTCCCATCAAAACCTGTATATCATGGTTACACTTAAAGGTAGCCATCATCTCGTAGTTAAATCCATTTATAAATTCGTGAGCTACCCCGCGTTCGAGATCCACACCGGATAAATCAAACGTCGTTCCTAACTTACGGCTGCGTGGAAAGTCATACCTGCAGTACGAGTCATTTACTGTTACTCGTGATGTTTTGAAGCAACTGCTGGTATGACACCACCAATGCCGATTCAATAGTACTACTAAAACTGAAAGCATAAAATCCAGCTAGTGACGGGTCATCCGATTATCAGACAACATTGGGGGCGTTGTTTCAATAAGGCGAGTCAGCTCGTCATTTTGGAAAGGGTCATCATCGCTAGAGCAATACGCCATCCGGTAAGCATTTGAATCGTTCAGTTGCTGTGTCGCTGGTGTTTCTAGAAACCCAAAGTCACGGTTCAAAGCAGAGCATTCACTTCGCAGAGCCATTTGAGTTTTTTCACGCTCATTTACAATGTCCACGGCTTGCTTCATATAATCACGACAGACGGCTTCCTTTTGCGCCACATGATCTATCTCGCACGCCGTAAGATCCCCAGCCCATGGTGGCCAATGCTGTAGACGGCCTTGCAACAGCATATTTCGGAGAATGTGTTGTGAACTGAAAGTTTTCTTGCATGTGTTACAGTACACCAGGACCGGTTCAAGAATGGAGCGGTGAGCTCTAGCACTGAAAATCCCACGTCGAGGATTCTGTTTTGCGAGCTGCTGAATCGGCAGACCGGACAGATCTGAGTACGACCCCCCGCATTTGCAACACGTGTATCGATTCAACTCTAGTGGTAGATTGTTGCTGACAATATTGTCTACGTAGGATATCACTGATTCCCGGAAAGCTGAGCCCTCCGGGTTAGACGGCGCCTTCTCGAGGTCCACAGTACTTGAAGGCGCGCCGGCTAGCCAGATCAGGAAATGAATGTGTAGCGTTCCTCTGCCTTGAGTTTCAACCATGTCGAAGTAAGCTTTCACCTCCCCGAGTAGGCCTTTAAAGGGCATCTGTTTGTTCGTTTTGGGATCCATTCCTAGCACGTGCTTAATAAATACATCAACTTGATACATGAAAAGACGCGCCGACGTAGAATCGTTGCCCAAACTCGCTTCTCGTAAGTCTGCCTTGCTAGGTAACTTGGCATCGAGGGCGTCAAAAAGCGAGTTTATGGACATTTTCCCCGCGTAGAGAGCCATTGCGATCGAATTATCGGTATTGGGCGTTAGAACAGCGAAGGTTGGCCGAATCGGGTTTGGTAAGCAATTGTCTTTTGCCTGCACTTGGCACGCTCTGCATTACTGCCCCACACCGCGGCGGACGCGATCTCGACAGTCTTTAAGAATGTATGTGCAGAAGAAGTTGACGAGTTGTTTGGTCGCCGTCCCTGCTGTCGTTGTTCATTTTCAAGAAGAGCCTTTTTCAAATCTGCAGCGTTAATGGAATCGTACCGGTCGTACACTTGTGGAAAGCGCTGGCACCGCAAACCGTTATGAGTGTACATGTTTTTCATGGAAATGTGGTCGAACGAGACAACAGTAAAAAGTTCATCTTCTGCAAAGGAACGGGTCGATAGCATAGTGTAATGTTTAACACACTCCTTCAACGATACAGGAATAGTTCTACGTTCTCCGGGATGTCCGCGCCCGTAAGGAAATAGGTGTGGGAATATTTTAGCGAGAAGGTCACCCGAGAAATCCCGTGCCAACTTATTCGAACGCTTCACCAAAAACTCTCTGTCGCCCTTTTCACATTGGTTATCATCGGCCGAGTTGAGCTCTTGGGATAACAAAACTCGGGCTGCATCGGACAACCCAATTCTTCTTTCTACAACACTCAATTCGTCGTTTTCATGAGTCACTTGCTAATCCCCTGTATGACCACGAATCGTTTCTTGCTCCCCACGCATTTCATTTTGTATCGCACCCTCCACGTCTTCAATATAATCTATGGCAAGCTGATCAACACGTTCTTCCTCGAAAAATCTGTTTAGAACTTCGTTATCCGGAGTGACTGAATCGTACAGACAATTGTTGCCATGATAGAAATTGAATAAGCCTCGAACTCGCTCACCGCGAATCTTGTGCATCTTCTTAACTTTGCTAGTTTGCTCCTCCGTGAAATTCCCTACCATCGCCACTCGAAAAGCATAAACTTCAGAAATTGAACGTGGCAGCAAGGAGACTGGGGGGCCTGGAGTGCAATCGAACACGACACTATGCGAGCGAATGCAGCGGTTGCCTGCCACCTCGCATGACGCGCGTCATTGCGGCGATACTAACATGAAACGCTCTGGTAATGTTAAGGCTAGTGAATACTTATCCGGTAGCACACCAATCCAAAATCCGTTTGAGATGGAGAACCTCGGCAGACAACCTTTTTTAATGGACGAGTCACAAGCATTGCACACAGAAAACCAAGCTGTGGAATAGCCATTGCTGTCGGTGTAGCAGCGAAAATTCCGAGGAGATACAATTGTATCCGCCAAATATGTCGCGCAAGCTGGAGCAGTATATTCATTTCTTAGAGCTGAAGGAATTGATGCATTCGGTTCGCCAAAACTTCGCCGCATTTTCGCCAAATATCTCCAGTCAGATGCCTCTTTACGCGAGGCCTCTTCACGACGTACCAACCGATCACAGGAAACGCAAACACACTCATCCAGGCCTTCCGGGCCTAATGCTTTTTGGAGTCTTTTTAGCGCCTTGTCACGGTCATCATCACTAAGCGGCGCCAAATCTGGCTTTGCAGAAGGATCGGCACTGTTGGTAGCGTCATCTTTTGTAGCAACACGTTCTCGATATTCATGTTGGTCCTGTCGGTGTCGCTCCTGTCGAGCGTCGGCGGCTGAAGCAGCATCTTCGGCCGCAACACGCTTTCGATATTCACGCTGGTACAGCCGCTGGCGCTCGCGCCGAAGGGTGTTGGCAGCGACATCATTTTTAGCAGCGATGCGCTTGCGGTATTCGGGCTGGTACTGCCGCTGCCGCTCACGACGCATGTTATTGGAAGCGACGTCATTTTTAGCAGCGATACGAGCACGATATTTCCGCTGGTACTGCCGCTGCCGCTCGCGCCGAAGGTCAGAAATAAGAGGTGATAGACGAAGCTGACATGAGCCATGATTCGGCTTCTCTTCACCGTCAACACCATCTTTCGATCGAACCTCCTGCTTAGATTTATTGGAGCTGGACTTTGCCTTCACAGCTTCTAAGGCAAATAATGCGATAGCTCTCATATTCGGCTCTCCCCGGGAAATAGTCCGTGAATATGCTCACCATCGCCATCTCTACCAGAAACATCACCAATGCACTCCACGTGGCTGTTACCACCAACGCCACTATATCCTTCACGAAATCGAACTCCAGCATCGACAACTTCACCAAAACCACCACGAACATCAGCGTTTTCAATTTCATAGGCGACATCAAGATGTCTTAGGAGGTCGTCTTCATCAGAATCATCTAGGTGACCGAATTTCATCCCCACTACCGCAAGCCCCAGGAAACGAACCACGTCTACACTTCAAATTTCTGCTATTGTCGTGGCCACCACTAGTTTCTTCTTGAGAATGAGATTCACCAGCGCAAACACCAGCAAAATTACCACAGAAAGAGGTACTCCCATTGGGGAGATCATCGTTACATTCACAACGGCATTTTGCCATCACCGTAGCCATTGCGTAGGAGGCAATCGCTGGCACGCTTAATTCATTCCCTCCGTCACATACGGCACCGGAATGGCCACAGACCCCATTCACATCGCTACCTCCACCCAAAGTATCACGGCCAGACTCCACGATACTGTTATCGCCTAAATCATCACAGTCGACTTCGTGAAAACCAACTTCATCATCGAGAACGTCCCCGACATCACCTTGTCCAGCACCATTTCCCATTCTGCACGCAACGTCAAGATGTCTTAGAAGATCGTCTTCGTGGCTACAGCTTCTCTTGATGAGCTTATCAACCACCGAGCCAGCGCTAGCTTCCCCAACCACTCCGACTACCCTGAGTCCTTCGTCGAGCCGCCTGCGTTTCCGGGTTTCCATTGCGCCGTCACCACTGTTGCCTCGCCTGGCATAATCTAAAATGGCAGCGAGAGCGGCGCGTCGCGTCCTCACCCTCAGGTGCACCCCGGCCAATACCGCCATTTTAGTGCCAATTCGAAGCGGTCGTGCGTGCAGGTGTGCGAGTCAGCCGGTGGATCTTCAACATGGTAGCGGAGTAAAACATGGAGGCGGAGTGTGTGTGTGTGAACTCCTTTCTTTATGCGCGCCCGAAGCTCGTGCTGCAGGTAGTTTGTCGGTGGAAGTGCGAGTGTCGACTTCGCGGCTTTTCAAATGATTTTACAAATGAATACTGACGCGAATGCCAGCAGCAACCGGTTCTTCTGGTTGTGTTGTCCACGTAGTTGATATCGGTTTTCCCCGCTCCGGTTTCTGTCTCTCTCACCCAGTTAGTTGGTATCTGTGTGGTCCACGTTGTCGATATCGGCCGGTTTCTCTCTCTCAGCAGTAGTTGGTATGTGTGTACACGGTGGTGTGGGTAATTGTATGTGGTCCACGCATTCTATGTATACTTGTAATCTCACCTAACGCTTCTCACGCCCAATAAGGTAGTAACGACAGTTTGTACGAACTGCGAACAACGAAGTAACATTTCAAAGGTGATTGTGCGCTAAAAAGCGACATTGCAGTGAATAAAAGCCTGCTATTCACTACGACCGCCTACTAGTGCAAAATCGAAATAGCCTCTCTACGCCGCTGTCATCGCGATGTTGTTGGATCTATTCAGGCTTCCTTGCGATACTACCAACCGCTGATCCAGGGCCCACCTGGCGCAATTCGGCGACAAGTTATTAGGCAGTATTTCAGATGTATTGAATGTACGTGTTGCTGTGAACAGGAATCGACCCATGCACCGGGGGAAATAAACATGCGCCACGTTCCTGATTAGCTTGTTCACATTCACGCAGTATTTGATTTTGGCATTGATAGCATCAGCAATAATCGTCACTCCGATGCCGTATTTGCGCATTGCCTCACGATCAGGCCTGCGAGTTTATCTTGATTCTAGTCAAAGGCAGAAATAGCCTTCGTTCGCCGCACTTCTCCAAGAACTTCACGCAGACGAACTTGAATCTTGCCTCTACCGTACAGGTTTTCGTCATTAATATAGCTAGTTAGAAACAACTCTCGCTCGAAGTCAGCGCGGTACGTTTTTGTGTAATGTTGGCGGGTCACACCAAACATGTTCGCCATGGCTTTGCCACTGCAGCCACGAGTACTCAAAGTGCGAGTCTTCTCGATAAAAATATCCGTTAGCTCCACAATACTACGGAGACGCACTGGTTTCGACGAAGGTTCGCAGCGCGAAGCCAGCCGCTTTGAAATCATGTCCTTGGTCGTTCCGAGAGTGACGGCTGCTGCACTAAAATCACCGTCGTCTGGTGCCCTCTCCCCGTTGTTTGTGCGCGTGTATATCGCGTCCGTGACCTGCAGTATCGCAGGCCGATACGACCGGCTGCTGAGCGTTGGTCTGTTCGGTGAGGTCTCGTCGCAGGTCTGTAGCTCCATGGCGTCCGTCGATTGTTCTTCTTTTGTACCCCCTAACTTTACTCCACGCTACAAAATTTGCCTGATTATACGAAAAGAAGTGCGCACGGATACCAGCCAGCCAATAGGAAAGAGTAGTGCCAATTAAATTGCCGTGAGTCCTCACGTCATTGCCCTCTTTTTATGCCAGAACATGTTGGTAGGCGTACGGTTAAAAAGAAGCAAACGTTTGAGGTCAACACGTCGGGTAGAATGCCACTGGGCTTTCTGGGACTTTGATTTTTGCGTTGGAATATTTAGCTATTGTCAACTTGGGTTTAACGCAACAATGAGAGCAGGTTCAGCCGCTTTAACCAGCAATTTGAGATGGTGCATTCCTCTCCAACCATGAGAGAGCAGGTTCGGTCGATGAGAGGGACTGGCGCTGTGACGAGGGCCAATGGAGCTTTGGAATCTCGAAACGCAAGGGAGCTGTAGTGCAGGCTTTTACGCAGCTTGCCCCAGCTACAGCAGAATGGGAAGCTGGCTGGTCTGTGCCGCACCAGTCCAGCTGAGCACTTTCGACACAAGTGTTGACGCGTATCGACAATTGGTATGCCGCGTATCGACAATCGATACGCCGCATATCGACAACCAGGATGACTCGAGGGAATGCACGGCAGCCAAACAAGCTGCCGACGGCACCCGTAGGAGACACGAGCCTCCAAGACTAGCGTAGCAAATGGAGTCACTTCGAAACTAACGACCTAATACACAAAGGCCAACTACCAGGGAGCTCAGCCAGCTCCCCCATCTCTGCGTTTCTGAAGGACACCACTGGAGCGCCTGAGAAAACACTTCGCTCCATGGTCCTCATGCGTCAACTGATTGCCACAACGCTGACCGACTTCATCGACGAGAGCGAGGTGCTGGGAATCTCAAAGACTGGGGATGCTGATTGGGTAGGACGCGTCACGGTTGCACGCGACTCATGATACACTGTGCATACTGTGGATGCCGATTAAAATGGTTGCCACGTACTCGGAGTTGTTATCGAAAAGGGTCAATGTATAATGATGGGTTACATTGGAGTATGTGTACCACTCAGATCATATTTAGACCTCCCAAAAACTTCTAAATCGGATTTTGAAATGAGTTTGGTTTTTCCAAAAGTTTTTAAATCAGATTTAGACTATTTGAGAGTAAGATGCTTCTACATGTGAACCGTCTGGCGACGACCCGGGCCAACAAAACAACCCGGGCCTCAAAAATCCTATAATTGTGAATATGAAATTACGTAGGAGGGTCTAGTTTCGACTTCTACTTGCGGCAGATGGCCTTGGCTCTCGAATACAGCTCGGGCCTGCGCATCCGGTACGCCTTGTCGAAGCAAAGCAAGAACCATCCTTTCAGCTTGAGCATGCTCAGTACCTCCCCACTTGGAGCCAAGAGCTCGATATGCATCTTGAAGTTGAGTAAAAACGTCTTCCCCTAACGTTAATTTTGCACGATCAAGAGCAGTCGTACGTGCTCGGATGGAAGGACGTCTGCTTGGTGTTGTCTGCATTGAGCCACCTGGACCACCAGACCGCCGCTGCGGGAGGTCTGCCATGACCTCAGCCAAAAAACAAACTGTGAGTTACACGACTGCTCATAAAAAATAATTATCTCGTCTGGGCTTCTTTTTCTTTGCGGTGACCCGGGTCGTCGCCAAATGGTTCATGTAGCAGGTACGCTTAATATGCGTGTACTAATTCCTACTTCGTGTGATGTATTTCAGATAACATTAGTCCAAGTTTCATAAACTTGAATTAGGAATTTGGGGTTGATCGTCTCGACCATTCTATCAGCTCTCCTAATTAGGTCCTAATTAGGTCTTCGAAGTTACGATCGCAGTTATATTGCGCTCGTAAGCTGATTACTAATCGCGCGTCAATGATTCGACAAATAAAAAGCGGCGATTGGTCCGAATTTCTATGAATGATTGTATGCAGAATTTAGGGAAATGGCAGCTCTAGGACGAGCCAAAACAAGAAACGCGACCCACCGCACAACCCAAGCAACCTCAGATCCTCAACATGCCCGGAGCCATCAAGCAGCACGCGCTGGACGCGCTGAGCAGCCGCAAGACGGACGGCAAGGGCCTACGCGTGGCCATCGTGCACGCCAAGTGGAACGCCGAAGTGGTCAACTCGCTCGTGGCGGCCGCCAAGACGGAGCTGCTGCGCGCGGGCGTGGCGGAGCGCGACGTGGTGATCGCCGACGTGTCGGGCGCGTACGAGCTCCCGTACGCCGCCAGCCGCCTCATCGCGTCGCAGAAGCTGGACGCCGTCATCTGCGTGGGGACGCTCATCAAGGGGGACACGATGCACTTCGAGTACATCTGCGAGGCTGTGAGCCAGGGCATCATGCGCGTGCAGCTGGACACGGGCGTCCCCGTGCTCTTCGGTGTGCTGGACGGTGCTCAACGAGCAGCAGGCCAAGGACCGCGCCGGTCTCTCGGACAAGGGCCACAACCACGGCACCGAGTGGGCGCAGACCGCCGTCGAGATGGCGCGACTGCGGGAGGCCACGCTCAAGGGAGGCTGCCCCATGCGTCCGCACGAGCACCTGCCGTACCACAGCCCTGACCAACTGCCCGTTCTTCACGGTCTCGACGTGGCTGCACATTGCCACGCTCGGCGCGCTGGGCTTCGTGACTGCTTCGCTCGCCAAGAAGCTCGCGTAGATGACCAAAAGTAGCAGCAGAGGGACAGACACACGTAGGCTTTCAGACACAACAAGTTCCTCTTTTGATTGCTTCGAGTTGCGTTCCGGTGGTGCAGACCTAAAACCCAAGACGGACCTTGCTGATGGGGGCGGCGATACGCACGCCGGAGCCATTGCTGCCGCTACTGCGGTGCGAGCCGTTGCTCCCCACGCTGCGCACGGATCGATCGCTGGTCACACACATACCAACACGTTAGTTCATCTTTCTCACCGCAACAAAGAGCTGGTACCAGTAAAGCAAACCTTTTGTCGCTGCGTGCCGACAATGGGCGGGGCAAACCGCCTCCGTCGGCTCTCGCAGCCGCCGTTCGTCCGGGCGGCACCGCCGGAATGTGCATCCCGGCCTCGCGCACAGCCATTTGCAGTGGATCGCCGATCTCCGGGAACTCGTTGGCCAGCTGACCCAATGTGTAGAGCAAGCTGGCGCTGATCTCTTTGAGCTCTAGCGCCTCCAGCATCACCTGCTCCTTCGTACGCCAGCTACCATCGTCGTCATCGAATCCGCTGGCGCTCACGGCAAATTGTCGGTGCTCGCGCATCTGACGCTCAAGCTTCTTGACAACCTTGCCCCACTTCGTTCGCTCCGTTTGAACCTCGCGCTCCACTTGGGACAACGCACTCTCGAGCTGAGTTGCGTTGGCCCGAGCAAAATCACGCTGCGTCTCCACTTCACGAAGCCGCTGAGTCTCACTTGTCACGTCCAGCTCCACCCGTGCCAGCTCTTTCTTCTTCTTGAAAAAAGTATCTTCCGCCATTCTCGCTTGTGTCTCGAGCGCAGCAAGACGCTGGGCATCATCACCAGCCAGATCAGCTCGATGAAAGCTCTTGCGGTAGGCCGAGTTACGCTCCTCCAAGTGGGCCAACGTCTTTTTCAGGGCGCGGACATCCTTCTCAGCCACGCGGATTTTATCGTCTAGTTCATCACCTTCGCGCTGAAGTTCCTCGCGGCGCTGCGCTGCTCGAATAACAAAGTATGCTTGACTGCGCTCCTTGCCAGCCTCCCCGGTATCACCATCATCGTCCGCGTAGGCACCCATTTTACAGAGCGTCTCGAATTTGGCCTGCAGCTTTCGCACACGATTCTCTCTGTCTGCCAGCTCCACAGATACACGATGACGCTCGTCTTCAATGGCCTTGTTTGCAGCACGCTGCAGCTCTTGGTGCGCTGCAATTTCACGCTTGCGCTCTTCCATACTCTTCTTCAACTGAAAGTCACGATTCTCGAGCGACAAGACCTCATCAGCGCGAGCGTGCAGCAGGTCACGTAGACGACGAACTTCGAGTGCTTGCAGGTCGTGCTGGATCAACAGCTCCTCCTTGTTTTTGAGTGACGATTTGAGGGCGTGAGCGCAGCTTTCATTGCGTAGTTCATGCTCAGCGATTTGTGCATCGATCTCCTGTTGTTGAGCAACTAGTGCTTTACGAGACCGCTCCTGAGCTCGTCGTTCCTCCTCCAGTTTCTTGCACTGCGTTGCGAGCATGACTTGTTCGGCCTTCACACGGTCTAACTCCATTTGCAACACCTGTATCTGCGCTTGTAGTGCCTTAGTCTCATCCGCACTTCGTTCTCCACTTGCCCGAGCCACCTTGCGTTCCATTTGCTGGATTTGAAATTCTCCATTGTAGACGAGCTCCTGTTGACGCAAGGCCTGTGTATCCAGAGCTCTCAATTTCGAGCGCAAGTTCTGTGCGGCAGCCTTTGCACCCGAAAGTTCCGCCACTAGACTTGCCTCTTGTTGGCGTAGCGCAAACAATTGTTGGCTCTTGCGAAACATTTGCTCCTTTTGGACATCGATATCCTTGTCTAGATGCTTGACTTCGTTCTCCATATCTGCCAGGTCCACCTCAGCTTGCTTGGCGAGAGTTTCAGCGTCCATTGTTGAGTCGCGGCAGCGATCAAGTGCCTGTCGTGTTCCTTTGAACCGCGCTCTGGCCGACTCAAGTTCTTGCTTCATTGCCTCCAAGCGATCATCACGATTGGAATTGATAGACCGTTGCTGGTTGAGCGCGGCTACGGTACTAGAGAGTTCACTCTTGAGAAGCTCCACTTGGTCACGGAATGCTTGCAGTCGGGCTCCCGTTTGTTGCAGCTCCAATTGCGCCTTGGATTGTGCACGCTCCTTTCCAGCTAGTTGCCCTTGCGCCTCGCTGTTTGCTGTCTCTTGCTGTTTAAGACGACGTTTCTGGTCGCTGAGCAGCTCCTGCTTGCTCTGAAAGCCACGCTGCGCTAGTGCAAACTGCTCACTGGCTTGGGTAATTTCTTCATCGCGAGCCCGCATGGCCTCAAGTGTAGCTTGCCACTGCGCAACAAGTTTGGCTCGCTCAGCATGGAGTGATCGAAATTCCTCGGCAGTCTTGTCTAGTTCGATTTGCTTGGCCTGCGTTTCGGTGGCTTCGTCGTCCACTTCGCGCTTAGCACGGGCCAGATGCTGTGTAAGTTTTTCCAAAGCCAGCGTCAGCTCCTTGATACGAGCCTCATCAGCTCGCCGATAGCGCTCGAGTGCCATCGCGTCCTCTTCTTTCTGGCGAGCTGCCACCGCCCACTGCTCCATTTCGTCCTGGTTCCAGTTCATCTGCAACTTGAAGGCATCCATCGCTTCGTTCCCCTTGAACAGCGATCCCTGTAGACCAGCAAGCTTGCGTTCCAGCTCAGCGGCCTCGGCATCCAATGCTTTGACTTCTTGAGCCACTCGTCCAATTTCACGTTGGGCTAGTTGCCGCATGTGCTCCTCACTAGTGACCTCCTTGAGCTTAGCGCCGTGCAAGGCTTGCGTGTGCAGGAGCTCCTGCTGCACATTCTTGAGGTGCTCCGTCATAATTTCCACACGCGACGTTGTTTCTGCCAGTTCTCGCTTGGTCTCCTCGAAGCGAGCCTCCTTGACGCGAATCTGTGCGTGGAGTTCACGATTCTTTTCATCGGCAAACAGCGGGAGGTCATCGATGCCCGTCGGCAGCGTCCGAACAGCTCTTTCATCGACCTTGCCGTTGACTTCACTGTTGTTATCAGCTTCACCGTCTTCGTCTTCTTCGTCGTAGCTGAGGTTCCGCTGCCGTCCATCAGCGCGCTTCCAGCTGTAATGGGCGGGCTCGGAATCAACGCTCTGCGGCCCTCCACCGGCCCCGGTCTCCTCCCGCTGGACGTCGTCTTCCATCCAGTTGTTGTCTGTAGTGGGGTCCACCAGCGGTGACTTGAGATCCAAGACACCAGGATCTCCTGCTTCATCTACCGCGTCATCTCCTGCACGGAACTCCATTTGCAGTGCTGCTTCATCTGCATCTCCTTCATCGACATTGCTCCCAGGCATCGCTTCACTTCTTTCGGACTGCGGATCGTTTCAGCCAACAAGCACTAAAAAGTTAAAAGCAGCGGCATCCGTTACGACGGCAACTTGTCGATGTAAGTCATGGCATGACATGCATTGAGTCGTGAGGTACGTTGCAATTTTCCTAATCAGCATCGGCAGTATGCACCTGTCTTTGAGATTCCCAGTCCCTCGCTCTCGTCGATGAAGTCCATCTCGGTCGTGGCAATCAGTTGACGTATGAGGTCCATGCGAAGTTCTTCTGTTGTATTCTCCGCCGTTCCCTCGCGTCTCGAGATCCCTAAGCTCCATTGGCCCCCGTCACAGCGAAAGTCTCATCATCGACCAAACCTGCTCTCTCTCATGATTGGAGAGGAATGCACCAGAGCAATTTCCATAATCCAGTACCAATGTACCAATGTACTGGATTTTGAAACATTAGCAAATTAATTCAATGGCTGTCCGAAACCAGTAGGGATTCCTTAAGTTCGCGTCAATTAAACTAGGGCTACGCGAAGGCTGGGATAGCAAACCCACGAGAAGTGCAGTTAAGACTGCGACTCCCAAATGTTTACAAACTAACTAACGGTGGCTACGAATCTTAAATAAACAGTAGTCTAGAGTCGATTAACGTACATCTCCTGCGCCTGCTTCGCAGCCGCAGCGTCTGTGCTGCTCCTTTGACGGCTGCATCAGCTGTAACACGCATGCTTCTTTCTAAGTGACTGTCTATTCAAAGTAGATCAACTCGACTGAAACCTCACTACAATACATGTCATGTAGCCGGCCCCCGACTTGGTAATCGCAATCTGTCAATCAAAAGCAACCTCGAACCGGTGGAAAATCGATATATCGATAAATGCGACCACGTACGCGAGCGTAGTTTGGGCTGTCCTCTACAGCACTACGTTGCTTTCTATCCCAGGATAATCAGTATGTTTGCTAAGTACGCACGCATGGTTCAAGTATGCTGGAGGAAATACCATAAACACCATCAATTTTAGGACTCAACACTGCATTTTGTCAAACTGCACCCATGCATAGCCTGGTCAGCCGCATCCAACAACTCGCTGGCTGTTTTGGATTGGTCAATTTTCTACCAATAGTAGCAACCGCTGTAGAATCCAGTTATTGGTTGGCCTCATTCGACGATGAGCGCGCCGTTCATCGCTGCGTTGCTGCAGCTTGTCGATGGCGGGGACTATGGCTCTCACAAGTACGATCTACAGAAGGTCAAATCCCGCATCCCTTACAGCAAAGGCCGATACGTGCTGGGCGCCTTCTCGTGGGATGTCGTGATGAAATCGGAGGCGCCAGCGTTGGTGTTTATTGGCTCGTGTAATTCAGTGGCAGGTGTCCGTGGGTATCCACATATTCCGGACGACCTCCCAGCACCTTTTCGAGACCCTGGGAACGACCAACATCCGAAAATGTGTGGAGGATGGCGCGAGGGAGGTTCAAGAAGGAAATCGATACTGCCCGTCCGACCAGTACAGTGTGCAGCTTCCTAACTACTACTCCAAGCTCCGCTTTCAAGCCAACGATGCCTACGCTTACAAGTCTGAGTACTGGCTCCAGTCAGGAAACCGCGAGTCCCCCGCACACGTCGACCATGGACGTGTGGTGGTATCGTACATGTCTCCATGCGCGAAGAATTGCTTCAAGATATGGGTGGTGTTTCTTCCGGCGTCGCAGACAATTCAGACGATTACTGCTTTCAACTACGGAAACAAGGAGGACTCTGTGAACAGAATGCTACGAACGCCAGGCAGTTCAGTGCTTATTCAACGCCCCGGCGTTGTGGTCTGTTTGAATAACCTGGTGTTTCGCTCGGTGCTGCTCGCGTACCCAGCAGACACTGCTGAAGAAGACAAGTGGGGCGGCGTTGTTGGCGACGTTGTGGTTTATGAAGTGGACCGCGTGGAGTCGTTTCGATATGCTACCAAGCCGGCTTCCGGAGCCCAAAAGTCGTCTCAAGGAGCGTGGGAGTCGCTACTTTCAGCTTACTGTACGATGGAAGGCCGTGATTACCATCCGCAAAACTTTGAGAGTGAGAAGAAACTATTCTACGAAAAGCAGCAGTTGCCAGCAAAATCGGAGAAACCTCGCGCTGGCGCTAATGCGAAGAAGGAAAGAAGCGTAAGTTGAAGGAGAAGCTAGCTGCCGTGCGGGCTGCCAAGCACCAAAAGTGATAGCAGTATACTTTGTTCAGAATACTAATTTCTGAATATACATTTTCTTTTCGCAGCCTAACTTGCAATTTTGGTTTTTAATACTCATCCGATGTACAGGTCGTTATAAATGCACTACAACTTCAATGTCTACAAGCCACTTTCAGTCAAATTGAAGTTTCTACATAAATATATACTCGCTCGGCAAAACTAAAACTATGGCTTAAATTTCGCAGCCTAACTTGCAAATCTAGTTTTCGTGGGTCACAGTTTTTACAAAATTTGCAAAATCCACATTGGTACATTGGTACTGGATTATGGAAATTTGCCACCTCACCTCTCACAATTTGCTTGTTGAAGCTGTCCTGCTCGATTCTGATTGGCCAGTAAGTTTATAGAAATGCCACGCGACCGCGTCACCAACTGAAGTACTAAACCTTTATATTATCAATAGTGCACGAGCATCGAAAATGACAGATAAATTCAAATGAATTAGTACGAGCATAATGAAATTATCTTAAGGGAACTATACATGATTGTAAAAACATCAGCTTAGACGGGCTCAACTGCGGCTCGTACGTCGGCAGTCACCTCAATCTCATTCCGCAATTTGCGCAGCACCGCACAAGTGGCTCCTCCGCCCAGCTCAACCCCACCCAGCACCTCCACCATCATGACCGACACGACGCTCACGAGCGCGCAGATCAACGCGCTGCGCGAGTCGGAGCTGGACCAGTGGAAGACGCAGGAGAACGCGGCCGACCTCATGGTGCCGCTCATCGGGCGCCTCTACCGCGAGAACAACGTGGTGAGCGTGCTTTTCGGCAAGGGCCTCGTGCACAAGAACAGCATTGACCTCATCAAGCTGCACAACTACGTCTGCAAGTACGTGGGCAAGCGCATGCAGCCCACCGAGACGCTCGTGGTGCTGCTGGCGCTCGTGCAGTACGCGCCCAACGCGCGCGACATGCGCATCGACCTGGGCCGCACCTTCGTCTTCATGGAGAAGCAGGTGCTCGACGTGCAGGCGCAAGTCACGCCCGAGGCCCGCGACGCCAAGGTGCGTGTGCTCGGCGAGATGCTCAACACCAAGATGGCGCCGCTCACGTCGGCGCCGGCCTTCACGCCCAGCGACGTGATTCTCTACGGCTTCGGCCGCATCGGTCGTCTGTTGGCGCGTCTGCTAATTGAGAAGAGCGGTCCTGGTGTGAAGCTCATGCTGCGCGCCATTGTGGTGCGCAAGGGCACGAAGGAGGACCTCATCAAGCGCGCCAGTCTGCTGCGTCGCGACTCAGTGCACGGCCCGTTCCACGGCAGCATCACCTTCAACGAGGAAGCCAACGCCATCATCGCCAATGGCAACCTCATCCAGATCATCTACTCGGACGGACCGGACAAGTGCGACTACACCAAGTACGGCATCAACAACGCCGTGGTCATTGACAACACTGGCCGCTGGCGTGATGCGGACGCACTGGGACTGCACCTCAAGTCTCCTGGTGTCTCCAAGATCATCCTGACCGCCCCGGCCAAGGGCAACGTGCCCACGATTGTAGCCGGCGTGAACGAAAACATGATCTCGAGCTCGGAGAACATTTACTCGGCGGCGTCGTGCACAACCAATGCCATTGCGCCGTCGCTGTATGCACTGGACAAGAAGTTCGGCATCGTGGGTGGCCACATTGAGACTGTGCACTCGTTCACGAACGACCAGAACCTGATCGACAACTACCACATGAAGGAGCGTCGTGGACGCAGTGCAGTGCTGAACATGGTGATCACGGAGACCGGTGCAGCAGCGGCTGTGGTGAAGTGCCTTCCCACGCTCAAGGACAAGCTGACGGCCAACGCCATCCGAGTGCCGACGCCCAATGTGTCGCTGGCTATCCTGAATGTCCAGCTAGACCCGACCAAGGCGGAGGGAATCACCAAGGACTCTATCAACTCATTCATGTCGAAGGTGTCCCTGGACTCCCCACTGCAGAACCAAATTGACTTTGTCAACTCGGCCGAGGTCGCGTCTTCGGACTTCATTGGCAGCCGCGCCGCTGGTACCGTGGATGGCAAGGCTACTATCGTGGATGGCAACAAGGTCATTTTGTACGTCTGGTACGACAACGAGTTCGGCTACAGCTGCCAAGTCGTGCGTGTCCTCCAGCGACTTATGGACATCAACCACACGCGCTTCCCGGCAAAGGAGCAAGTCGAAGAGATCGACCGTTCTCTCAACCTCACTTGGGACATCTAGATGCCAAGAAAACTTGATTCGAGCGAACGTGAAGCGCTTTTAGCAAGCAGCTAAGCTCGACTATAAACATGACCATATACCAACTTTAGCAAGTCTTCCGTTTCTTGCGATTGCCCATACTAGTTCTCGGTGAGATCACCATGGTCGAGAATTCAGCACACGAAGTGCGTAGGCCTGTCAAGACTGACGAGTGCTTTTCATTCCCGGTGGCTAGTGACTCGACGAAGGATAGCTCTCCCTCGGGGTTTTCGACAACAACTCAAGGAAAGAAGAGTGAAGAACAGCATAGCTGTTACTTGAACACCACTGCTTACGATTTACTGCACGCAACAACAGGTAAACTAGGTGCCATGCACGACTATTATTCCGCTGCACGTGACATGACCAGCCAAGCCAAGCTCACTAGAGCCGAGTCATGTGCCAGCGTTAGCCATTTGGAAAATTTCAGAAGTGATGAAGGTGAATCTGTCAGCAATATTATCAATGAGCCGATGACCGACAAAAGAAAACGCGTTGGTAAATTCAACTTGATGGAGAAAGCAAAAAGTAGTTCGCCCAAGTCTCAACTCGGATCTAGCACGGTTTCTTCTTCGACCGAGTTGGAAGAAATTCAGCAATCTGTACGACGTCTGCGAGCACAGCGCACACATGTCGAGTGCCTGGGTCAGCGAAATGAAGATCTTGAGCGACTGCTAACAGATCAAAAAGCTGAGATTGAGACTTTGCAGAGCGAAGTCTTTACTCTGCGCGGGAGTGAGAAGGAGAACGTAGCTTATCTTCAGAGCATCAAGTTGCTAGAACGGCGAGCTCGTGGGCTTGAGGAAGCATGTTCCGCAAAAACGATGGAGCTGAGATCAGCTACAGAAAAGCTTGCCCTTGTCGAGCAGGAATGCGATCAATTACGACAAGATATTCACCATACGCAGCAAGATCACGAAGAAGAATTGGCGACGCTCAAACATAAACTGAAAAAGCTGTCGCATCACATCGAGAAGCTTGAGCACTCCCACGGAGCTCAGTCAGAAGATCAAAAACGGTTAGAGCACCACTGGAAGCAAAAGATGACGAATGCAGCTCGTGCAAACTCCCAAACCGTTGATTCAATTCAACAGCAGCTCGAACAAAGCTGCAACGAGAATATCAAGCTCAAAACGGAGGTTCGTGAACTTGAGCAGCAGGTACAAAAGCTACTAGCCACTACTGTGAGGCAGACAACTGTGATTGAGGAATGTGACCGCGTGATATCGGAGACCACAGCACAATACCAGCAAGCCCAACGCAGTTATGAAGAGCAGCTACAACTTTCTTGCGAGCTAAGCGCATTTAAGCAACGGTTAGAATCCCAAGTAGCATCGCTGAAGTTAAGCAAGGGATCCGAGGTTGCCGAGATGGAAAAAGGTGTGATATTGCTACAGACCAAACTAGCCCAGTGTAAAGATCAACTACAGGTGGTTGAGGAAGCACAGCGCGGGAAAGAGAAGGAAATTGAGGTCATGCAGCGCGTATACGTCACTCGAGATCAAAATCGTCTCCAAATCGATGAGGTCACATGTAATTATCCTTTGCCTAATGTTTCAGCAAGGAATCTTACACCTGTCGTGCAATGCAAAGCAGGTAAACAAAAAGCTCCAGCAGAATGAGAGAAAACTGAGGAGTGACTTATCCGAGCTTCAGATTGCATTACGAGTAAGTCTACAACGTCTTAGCTCTTGAACTACTCGTTGACTGACAAGATTTGTGATTTTTTTCAAAGGATGCAACCCACGAGAAAACGTTGCTTAGTGAACAGGTCCTGGATCTTCAGGGTACATCGATGAGTGTTTTGAGTACATCAATTAAGGATTTATCAACTAACATGCACATCTTGACGTGCAAATTCCCGCAGAGCAACTTGAAAGTGAGCGGAAGGATAGATCTCGTTGGGCTACGTCAAGACTCAAGTTACTAGCCGAGTTTTGCGACGAAGAAAGCAAGCTCGGCGTAGCCCTCACTCACTATGATGCCTCTTTCGACGATCAACAATGCTCACACTCAGAAAAACTGAAAGCAAGTCCGCAAGCACGTCGAAAAGCAAAATGCAGACAGGTCGTCAAGAACAAAGCACTAGATGAGCAAAGCTATGATGGCGACGATAGCGATAGAGAGGATATGCCGAGGCGAAGCTCCATTGTCTTCGGTTAGCGACAAACGACACTGCTAGGATTTACTTCGAGCTCTTGTACGATAATCTATCGTGTACGCTATAATACCGAACATCAAGCTCCATCCAATTTTAACTTACTTGTAGTACTCCTTCGACGAGTGTGAAGCAGACTTTAATCATCCCACTGCACAATGAAAACAAACAGAAGATTAGCTGCGCTATTCCAAGTTTCCCAGCGAACTACCAAGACTTGTCTTACCTCATCGGAGTTGTTCAATGGTGCGTACGTCTTGTGCGACGGTCCAAGTCTCTGTCGTACCATGTTCTTGAGTTCAATCACCTTGGCATCTTCCTCGAAGTGGTTCTTGAGATCATTTTCACCAATTGCGGGTGGCTGGTACCGCTTCAGCAACAGCGATGAGATCACCACGGACACGGATGAAAACGCCATCGCCAATCCAGCGCAAGCAGGTGGCATCATCCGGTGAATCAACGGGAAGAACATGCCGGCAGCCAGCGGAATGCCAATGAAGTTGTACACGATGGAGAAGAAGAAGTTCAGCTTGATGCGGGAAAATACCACACGAGACAGGTCCAACGCCACTACTACATCCGTCAGCGCGCTCTTCACCAAAACCATGTCGGCTTCAGCCTTCGCGATCTGCGTGCCAGCACCGATGGCCATACCAATGTCCGACTGCGCCAGCGCCGGTGCGTCGTTAATACCGTCGCCGACCATGCACACCACGCGCGGTCTCAGCGTCAGAGGGTTGATCTGCGACTGCAGCGCCTTGATCTGAGACGCCTTCTCTCCAGGCAAAGCCACAGCCTTCACGTGGTTGATACCCATCTGCCGCGCAATCGCGCTAGCCGTACGAAGGTTATCGCCCGTGATCAGCCACACGTCCAGGCCCATCGACTTCAGATGCTGCACAACACCTGCCGCTTCCGGACGAGGAGCGTCCGCCAATGCAATCACGCCCACCAGCTTGTTCTCGACGCACACCACCACCACGGTCTTGCCTTCCAGCTCCAGCTTGTGCATGTGCGCACGCATCTTCTCGGTGATCTCGATGCCTTTCTCCTCGCAGAACTCCGAGTTGCCCACCATCACGCTCGCAGCAGACTTACGCGATGTGACCTCACTGGCAGCCACCACGCCCTCAATGCCACGACCGGGAACCACATGCACCTCCGTGGGATCCTGCAGGGCCAGCTTCTCGTTCTCCGTTGCCGTCACCACGATCGCCTTGCCCAGAACGTGCTCACTCACACATTCCAGAGACGCGCCGTAGTACAGCAACTCACGCGGGGTGTACGCGCGGTCGGCCACCACCACATCGCGCACAGAAGGGTGACCGACAGTGAGCGTGCCGGTCTTGTCGAACACGATGGTGTCGATGTAGCGCGCGGTCTCAAGAGCGCGACCGCCCTTGATGAGTACGCCCTTCTTGGCTCCTACGCCACAGCCGACCATGACAGCAGTGGGCGTGGCGAGACCCAGCGCACATGGGCATGCGATCACCACAACCGAAATTGCGAACAGGATTGATAAGAAAAAATCGTCAGCATGGCCAGAGTCCAGCGGAACTCCCAAATCCAGTTTCCACTGTGGAGGTATAACGTTCATCGAAAGGAGCAGCAACCAGGTTGTAAACGTCAAGATCGACAAACCCAGCACACACGGAGCGAAGATGGAGGCGAGCCAATCTGCATACGCCTGAATCGGCGCCTTGTGCAGCTGAGCATCCTCAATCAGCGAACAGATTTGTGCCAATGCAGAACTCTCGCCGCCCATGCAACTCGACTCAATCACCAGTGTGCCCTGCTGGTTCACAGTCGAGCCAAACACGTAGTCCCCCTCCTTCTTTACAACTGGCATGCTCTCACCAGTCAACATCGACTCGTCCGTCGAACTCGAGCCCGACTTCACCACACCGTCGGTAGGAATGTTGGCACCTGGAAGAATGCGAAGCAGGTCGCCACGCTGCACCAACTCAATGGGGATTTCACGGTCACGTTTGCCCTTCGTAATCAACAGAGCCGTCTTTGGCTGCAATTTCGCGAGCTCCGACAACGCATCCGCCGTCTTGCCCTTCGCCATCGACTCCATGTACTTGCCCAGCGTCACGAACGTCAGCAGCATGGCCGACGACTCGAAGAAGTGGTGGCCCATGTAGTTCTCGTGAAGCAACGATCCCACCATCGACACGAAGCTGTACGTGTACGACATGGTGGTGCCGGCCACCACGAGGAAATCCATCCCCATGGCGCCGTGCTGCAGACCTTTCCACGCTGCCACGTAGAATCTCCGACCCACGCCAAACTGCACAGGCGTCGCCAACAGGAAGAGCAGCAGCAACTTGACCGTCACCGAATTGTACACGGGCGTCATCAAGACCATCTCCACTGGAGGAATGTACATCAAGACCATGTGAATAAGCATGGCTGGGAGTGAGAAGAGCATGGCCGTGGTCAGCAGCTTCCGCCACTTGTCCACCTCCGACTTGCTCAGTGCGTTCTGGTCCGTGCTCTCCAGCGCCACCTCTGCAGAGTAGCCCAGGCCGTTGATGCACTCGAGCACGTCTCGAGGCCCCGTCTTGGACATCTGCTTGAGGTGCACGTGCGTCTTGTTCAGCGGCAGATTGACCAGCACTTTGGTCACGCCCGGCAGCTTCCCCACGGCCGACTCGATCTTGCCCACACACGCAGCACAACTCATGCCCGTGACTGTGAACTTGAGCTCGAGCGAGTCGTCGTCTCCCGGCTCCACCACGTGAGAGAACGTCGCCTTGTAGCCTGCGTCCTGGATGAGTTTCTGCAGCTGCGTCGGTGCGTCCTGCACCAGGTCGCGGTCGAACGAGACTTGTGCCTTCTGACTGATGAGCCCTACACGACAGTGCAGCACGCCCTCCGCCTTGCCCAAATAGTCCTCAATGGCCTTGACACAGGCGGCGCAGCTCATGCCTTCCACGTGGAACACGGCGCGCGGGTGTCCGGCAGCGTCCGGCACGTCCACCGCCAGCGTCTCTTCCTGCTGCGTCTGCGTCTGCTTCTGCGCCTGCAGCTTCACGGCGGCGGCTCTGGCGGCGTCGTACGCGCTGGCCTCGAAGCCCACGCACTCCACCATGTCCACGAGCTGCTCCAGCGTGGCGCTGCCGGGATGCAGCAGCGTCACGGAGGCCTTGCGCTGCTCGAAGCTCACGACGACGGACGCCACGCCGTCCACTCCCTGGAGCGCGTTCTGGACGGTGGTGCCGCAGTTCTTCTGACACATCATGCCTTCCACCAGCAGGTGCAGCGTCAGCGGGTCATCCGCTCCGTCGGCCGCCATGGTTTGTGCCCTCGGGCTCTTGCCGACTGCACGGGATTTCTAAGAGTGGACAGAGGAGCTGGTGGGTAATTTTGCCCTTTTGAGCACGCGCCTCTTGGCTTGCGATTGGCACGTTCTGGTGGTCAGAAGCGTATGGGATTCAGTATGGGCAAGTAGGTAACGGGATGATGGAAATTGGCTTTGGCTCATTGCGGCCGACGACCACCAGAACGGATCTGGCGACGGAGAATGGCGTTGCGAGGGCTTTGCTTTGGTGAAAAGTTGTTCGTGTTGAGTTGATAGAAGTTGGCGAGAAGGAATCGAACAGCAAACGTCGTGCCGAGTCTGAGCCAGGCTGCAGGTGTCGGACCATGAACGTGATGTCCGATTCCGAGTCAGTCGCTCGACTATCGCAACGGCGCTGAATGACGAGCAACTGCAGTTGATGCGAAGCACTCGACTCGTTTCTTTTGCTTTCTCCTCACGATGCCCTGTCAACAATTGACTCGAGCCGGCTCAAGTGCTGGTTATGAGGTCAGGCAGTTGCAGCTGATACCCCATTGAGGATGCAAGACCCACGCCTCTCCACGATTGTCTGCTCAGCGCACCAGACACTCCAAGACCATTCACCGAAATGAGTCTGCTGCCATTCGACAACAGCAACTTGACTATCTGTACCGAAATCGTCGATTCTATTGTACACTTTCGCTCCTCACGGTGCGCGAGCCAATATCAGCCAATGAAGTGGGTGCGTCACTTTGCATTCAAAGGGCCACAAAGCTACATCCGTCGCCCATGGTCTCTGCTAAAGTGCTGCTCACGAGTCTCATCAACCAGTCTCCGCAGTATGTGATCGACCAATCGCGTGTGCCAATCCACTTTGTATCGTGCAAGAAAGACTGGGCATTTTGCGGCCCTCGCCTGCTCAAGGCGCAGTTCATGGGCTTCGACACAGTACGTTGATGGGTTGACAACTACGATCTCTAAAATTCATATTGCTAACTTCTGTATGCAGGAAACCCGCCCAGTCTGGAACAAAGGACAGAAGCAGAATCCATGTGCACTGTTGCAGATCGCAGTACGGGACGCCAGCAAGAAGGAGGAGGTCTTCATCATCGACCTCATTCGTCTGTCCGCCACGGTCTACAACAGCACGCTCACGAAGGTTTTCCTGTCCAAGAAGATCATTAAACTAGGCCAGAGCTTCTACCAGGACTTGCGGGAGCTGGCGCAGTCGTATCCCCACGCGACCTGTTTTACGGTCTGCAAGGGCGTCGTGGAGGTGAACGACATGTCCATCGCACTCGCTGGGGTGCACAATCTGCTGAGTCTGCAGAAACTTGTGTATTTCTATTTGCATAAGAAACTGGCCAAGACGCAGCAGCGGTCGAACTGGGACCGCAGACCGCTGACTGCCAGTCAATTGCACTACGCGGCGGCGGACGCGCTGGTGCTGATCCATTTGTACGACGAGTTGCTGCTGCGGATTCGGAAATCGCAAGCAGAAATATCCAAGAGCTTCCAGTTGAGCAGCGTGACCAATGTACTGGATGTGAATCTACCGCCCGCCCTCAAGTGCTCGCTCTGCTTTGAAGTTTTCGAGCTGCCGACGGAGCTGAAGAAACATCGCAAGACCTGCTCGGTTGACGTGCTTACTCTCGTGATTTGTGCTGTCTGTGAGGGCAAACAACTTGTGACGGAGAAGGCTATGGAGCACCACGTAAGGCACTGCGGAGTGGATGGAGAAGTTGACGAGCCCGTGGTGCAGGTGAAGAGGAAGCGCTCGCTTTCAGTGGAGAGCCGAAGTGGAAATGCCAAGAAGCACCGCAACGAGAAGGCAGCGTCCGTAGCCAAGGTAGACGTGGTTAAACAAGTTGACGCTGCCAGTGCAGCAGAAGAGAAGAGACGCCGCAAAACGCTGAAGAAGAAGAGAAGGAGAGCGAAGGCGGCCGCTTTGTTGAAAGAGAAGCTTGCAGCGAGCGAGGGTCTCGCACAAAAGTCCGAAGCAGGAAGCCGCTGGAGTCAAGAGCAGCGGAAGCGAAAAATGAGCATGGAGTCGTCGCTCCTGGCGTCAGACATGATGTGGTCTCAGATTTCGAGTGACTGTTCTACATGTACTGCCTAGCCGAAGCCCCCTTCAGCCAAAGTCTTGTAGCTAACCTACCGTAACTTACCTGCATTGCTGCCTAGAATTCATGTGCTCACTCATTTCGGTGTTCAACAAGTTTTTAACAAGAACGAGCGCGGTAAAGGATGTGACCGACATGGACCGGCCACTGTAAAGTGCCTGCAGCGAAAGCAATTGTTTCCTCGCTAAAACCGCTTTGAGACCACTGGTGTCCTCCTCTTGGCTGCTGCAATCCCAGCTTGACGGGTGGCTGGGGCGCCATGACGGGGCACTCGAACTGCTAGTTTTCAATTGATTAGAACACGTCGCCCCGTAGACGAAGCTGCTTGCATAAAGACTGAAGATGGGCGGGTGGCAACTTGGTATTATACGCGTCCGGCTTGGCATCATGAGGAATTGCCCAGTTAAACCAGAACCCAGAACCAGAAGCTCGATGGAATCCTCCGACCAGTCCGGGCCACCACTTTCACAGCCAAAGCGCAGCATTCCAAGTGGCGATTCTTCTGGTCCCCGACCATCTTTGCGCTTTCGAGGGTGCTGTCGGGCGTTCAGCATAGAAGCCCCAGTCCGTCCGCTCTTCGCTATCCCCAGCTGTTGCATTCCGAGGGCACAGAGATCGACATGTCGACGGGTCTCTCGCAGACTTGAGGCCATCGCACCGCTGGCTTGTGGTCATTTCCACTTCCTCCAATCAGGACCAGAATGGTGGCGGCCACGCCCAAGACCGACGCGCTCGTCGTGGAGCTCGCGGTGGAAGGAATGATGTGCATGAAGAACTGCGGCGCGACGGTGCAGAGCGCACTACGCGGCGTGGACGGCGTCGCCTCGGCCGTAGTGAGCTTCGAGCAGCGGAGCGCCCTCGTGCAGTGCGAACCTGACGCCAACGTGACGGCCGACGACCTCGTGGACGCCGTCGAGTGCGTCGGGTTCGGCGCCGCAGTGAAGGAGCCGACAGCAAAGGCGGCGGATGACCCGCTGACGCTGCACCTGCTGGTGGAAGGCATGATGTGTCAGAAGAACTGCGGCACCACCGTCCAGAACGCGCTCCAGGGAGTGGACGGCGTGGCGTCCGTCGTCGTGAGCTTCGAGCAGCGCAAGGCCTCCGTGACGCTGCTGCATCCCGGCAGCGCCACGCTGGAGCAGCTCGTGGACATGGTGGAGTGCGTGGGCTTCGAGGCCAGCGCGTACGACGCCGCCAGAGCCGCCGCCGTGAAGCTGCAGGCGCAGAAGCAGACGCAGACGCAGCAGGAAGAGACGCTGGCGGTGGACGTGCCGGACGCTGCCGGACACCCGCGCGCCGTGTTCCACGTGGAAGGCATGAGCTGCGCCGCCTGTGTCAAGGCCATTGAGGACTATTTGGGCAAGGCGGAGGGCGTGCTGCACTGTCGTGTAGGGCTCATCAGTCAGAAGGCACAAGTCTCGTTCGACCGCGACCTGGTGCAGGACGCACCGACGCAGCTGCAGAAACTCATCCAGGACGCAGGCTACAAGGCGACGTTCTCTCACGTGGTGGAGCCGGGAGACGACGACTCGCTCGAGCTCAAGTTCACAGTCACGGGCATGAGTTGTGCTGCGTGTGTGGGCAAGATCGAGTCGGCCGTGGGGAAGCTGCCGGGCGTGACCAAAGTGCTGGTCAATCTGCCGCTGAACAAGACGCACGTGCACCTCAAGCAGATGTCCAAGACGGGGCCTCGAGACGTGCTCGAGTGCATCAACGGCCTGGGCTACTCTGCAGAGGTGGCGCTGGAGAGCACGGACCAGAACGCACTGAGCAAGTCGGAGGTGGACAAGTGGCGGAAGCTGCTGACCACGGCCATGCTCTTCTCACTCCCAGCCATGCTTATTCACATGGTCTTGATGTACATTCCTCCAGTGGAGATGGTCTTGATGACGCCCGTGTACAATTCGGTGACGGTCAAGTTGCTGCTGCTCTTCCTGTTGGCGACGCCTGTGCAGTTTGGCGTGGGTCGGAGATTCTACGTGGCAGCGTGGAAAGGTCTGCAGCACGGCGCCATGGGGATGGATTTCCTCGTGGTGGCCGGCACCACCATGTCGTACACGTACAGCTTCGTGTCGATGGTCGGATCGTTGCTTCACGAGAACTACATGGGCCACCACTTCTTCGAGTCGTCGGTCATGCTGCTGACGTTCGTGACGCTGGGCAAGTACATGGAGTCGATGGCGAAGGGCAAGACGGCGGATGCGTTGTCGGAGCTCGCGAAATTGCAGCCAAAGACGGCTCTGTTGATTACGAAGGGCAAACGTGACCGTGAAATCCCCATTGAGTTGGTGCAGCGTGGCGACCTGCTTCGCATTCTTCCAGGTGCCAACATTCCTACCGACGGTGTGGTGAAGTCGGGCTCGAGTTCGACGGACGAGTCGATGTTGACTGGTGAGAGCATGCCAGTTGTAAAGAAGGAGGGGGACTACGTGTTTGGCTCGACTGTGAACCAGCAGGGCACACTGGTGATTGAGTCGAGTTGCATGGGCGGCGAGAGTTCTGCATTGGCACAAATCTGTTCGCTGATTGAGGATGCTCAGCTGCACAAGGCGCCGATTCAGGCGTATGCAGATTGGCTCGCCTCCATCTTCGCTCCGTGTGTGCTGGGTTTGTCGATCTTCACTTTTACAACCTGGTTGCTGCTCCTTTCGATGAACGTTATACCTCCACAGTGGAAACTGGAGCTTGGTGTTCCGCTGGACTCTGGTCACGATGACGATTTTTTCTTATCAATCCTGTTCGCAATTTCGGTTGTGGTGATCGCATGCCCATGTGCGCTGGGTCTCGCCACGCCCACTGCTGTCATGGTCGGCTGTGGCGTAGGAGCCAAGAAGGGCGTACTCATCAAGGGCGGTCGCGCTCTTGAGACCGCGCGCTACATCGACACCATCGTGTTCGACAAGACCGGCACGCTCACTGTCGGTCACCCTTCTGTGCGCGATGTGGTGGTGGCCGACCGCGCGTACACCCCGCGTGAGTTGCTGTACTACGGCGCGTCTCTGGAATGTGTGAGTGAGCACGTTCTGGGCAAGGCGATCGTGGTGACGGCAACGGAGAACGAGAAGCTGGCCCTGCAGGATCCCACGGAGGTGCATGTGGTTCCCGGTCGTGGCATTGAGGGCGTGGTGGCTGCCAGTGAGGTCACATCGCGTAAGTCTGCTGCGAGCGTGATGGTGGGCAACTCGGAGTTCTGCGAGGAGAAAGGCATCGAGATCACCGAGAAGATGCGTGCGCACATGCACAAGCTGGAGCTGGAAGGCAAGACCGTGGTGGTGGTGTGCGTCGAGAACAAGCTGGTGGGCGTGATTGCATTGGCGGACGCTCCTCGTCCGGAAGCGGCAGGTGTTGTGCAGCATCTGAAGTCGATGGGCCTGGACGTGTGGCTGATCACGGGCGATAACCTTCGTACGGCTAGCGCGATTGCGCGGCAGATGGGTATCAACCACGTGAAGGCTGTGGCTTTGCCTGGAGAGAAGGCGTCTCAGATCAAGGCGCTGCAGTCGCAGATCAACCCTCTGACGCTGAGACCGCGCGTGGTGTGCATGGTCGGCGACGGTATTAACGACGCACCGGCGCTGGCGCAGTCGGACATTGGTATGGCCATCGGTGCTGGCACGCAGATCGCGAAGGCTGAAGCCGACATGGTTTTGGTGAAGAGCGCGCTGACGGATGTAGTAGTGGCGTTGGACCTGTCTCGTGTGGTATTTTCCCGCATCAAGCTGAACTTCTTCTTCTCCATCGTGTACAACTTCATTGGCATTCCGCTGGCTGCCGGCATGTTCTTCCCGTTGATTCACCGGATGATGCCACCTGCTTGCGCTGGATTGGCGATGGCGTTTTCATCCGTGTCCGTGGTGATCTCATCGCTGTTGCTGAAGAAGTACCAGGCGCCGCAGCTCCTTGCATCGAAGCCGCAAAAAGTGCATTTTGAGGAGGACACGCAAGTGGTGGATCTGAAGAACCTTGTCCGCCTCAAACTGAACGATGTGCGGTACGCGCCGCTGACGAATGTGGACGAGCAGAACTTACGTCCCAACGCCCCGGCCCAGTAACTGAGCTGAGGTTAATGGCGGCTTTGGTTTGTGAACGCGTGACGTTATTTGTATTTGTGTTTCGAGAATCGTAGCGTGCTTTTGGTTATTAAGTTAAAATGAATTGTTTGCAAGCACGACTGCTTTTGCTCTGAGCTGCATTGAAATTGCAAGAGCTGGTATGATGCTTGAACGGTAGGTTGGTCAACTAGAGCGTTGAAATCAAAAGACCTCTAATCGATTGAGCATTTAGTGCTGCTTAGGATGGTCGTTTGGCACTAACTGAAGAATGTTCCCGCCACGGAATAGCGGTGTGAAGGAATGGTGCCGCATCAGTGTGGCAAGAAGTCCCACATTTACCAAGAAGAAGAGCAGCCCAGCCAACCAGAGCGGGAAAAAGGTATTGCTACCTTGCATCTCCAAATGGTATGCCCAGTACAGCCAGTGAAGCTGTGAAATTACACCAAAAAAAACAATTACACGGTTAGCTTAATGCTGCGAATGCACACGTGAACTTGTGTCCGTACCTCGCCTCCTAACCATGAAGCAACCATTAATAGGCCTTTCCACTTCAACTTCAAACTTGTTAAAGGAAAAAATGAGAGGCAGGAACGCAGTGTACCACAAGAAATACTGTGTAGACAAGCACAAAAGTGAACACCAGCTCAAGACACAAAAAGTTCTTTAGTGGTTGCGTACCTGTGCCGTGCACACCTTGTTGAAAATAACGAAGACCATCGTCAACGCAAATAGTGCGAATGGCAGATCTCGGCCATAGGCGAACGAGATAGCAAGAAGTGATGCCAATTGAGGCAAAAAAGCAAGAATTCCAACCCCGAAACCCGACGGGGTGTTGTACCGGAGATAAAGATCATAGAAGTACACCGAGAAATTGTGACGGTTGTCCGTGCGTGTGAAGTGGTAAAGGTACGCTTCATACAGGAACTGAAATCCGTAGCTGCGAGCAGAGAACAAGGATAACCACAACAAAAAAGATTAGAAGGCATAGCACGAATCTGATAAACAGCATAGCGGAATAGCTTACAGGTAATAAAACGCTGCTATAAGGAGGAGGAAGAGTCCCCCACTCACCACCCCGAAGAGCACACGATCACGATTAAGTTGTCCCCAAAGCTGAGCCCAAATACAAAACGAAGATTTGCACGAAGAAGCCCATTTTGCGTTGGCAATTTGGAAATCTCCGTTCAGAAACTAAGCTCAATCAAAAGCAAGCATTCAATGCAGTTAGCCTTCAAATCGAGATTTTCCTCTTCCAAAACTACGCAATATACCACAAGGAAAGCCAGTGCGTAGATAATTGGGTAAATCTTGAAGTGAACGGCTGCACCATACCTGTAGTCACAAAGCAGCATAAGTAAGTACAACACAGCTTCTAACCCTCTATCAAAGCACGCGTGCGCAAAACCCGCAGAAACGTACGCCAATGCTGAGAGCACGAGCTGCTTGCGCATAATCAGCAGTAGCGATATCATCACCAGCAACACGACAATCGAATCTGCGTTGCCTCGTGTCGAAATATTCACCGAAAACGGGTGAAACAGCCACACGCTTCCCAAAATCAACAGCAAGTAAGAAAAATATCGTAACATCCACCCCACCCAACTGTGAAATAACCCACCAACAATAATTCACAGCACCTGATACAGTGACCACAACCAATACACATGAGCAATTATTTCAAGAATACTCAACCATTTTCAGCAAAAATCTCACTTTGATCCGGGAGTCCTCGGAGTCGTAAGATCTGGTACAAAACTGCTCCCACCAGCAAGTCGCAGGCCACGAACAGCAATTTCCCAAATATTTCATGCACATAGATATTGGGTAGCAATAGAAAAGCTCTGCGGATCAGCAACAACAAATACATAAAATATTGTCAAAATAAGAAATACACAAATAAATATCTTACATTAATTAAAAAATACACAAATAAATTACTTACAGCACCGGGGTATAGCGATAAGTTGTGCGCTCAAAGGGCGGATTGCCCTGTGCCATCTCACGCGCCGCGTCGGTATACACGTCGTAGTCCACGTCTGTATACTTGACGGCCATGTATACATCCTGCAAGTGTCCGTAGACCAGCAGCGCCAGCCGTAGCAGCAGTGCAGCACCGAAGAGCGCGAGCGTCCGCCGAGATGTCGCCATCGTCAATGGACAAGTGATACTTTCCGTATATTTCGTACTTAATGTGATGTAATCTGTGACGTGTGAGAAAGGCAACTTGCTGTATTCTTTTGTTAGTCGCCACTCTTGAGTGTGAGGTGGGCGAGGCCGTAGATGACAGTGTTGTAGCGGAAGCGGTTTTTGAGCTGCAGTCTGCCGGTTGGTGCTGTCTCGGAGCCTGTGGATGGACTAGTAGGGTCGGTGGTGCTTGGTGGTACTGACATCGATGCTGTTGACCTGTTGGAAGCTGCGATTGTCGTTTCGCTAAACTTTTTCAGCGCCTTGCCAACGTAATATCCCTTCGACATGTTCTGCAGCAACCCGTTAGCAAGCCGTCGATTGCCGTTGAACGTGGTTGTCCATTGGTTTATCACCAGCACATTCACGCCACAAAGGGTGAGAAGCAGCGCACGCGCGTACGAATCGCACTCGACATCTTTCTCCCACGAGGGCTTCTCACTATCCAGTTTGCTCTGTCGACGTGCACTTTTGGCGTTCTCTGCATGGTCCAGCAGTATCATCGCTTGGCAAGTCAATGCAACGTTCATACCTGTGATCTGCTGGAGAGGAAGACATGAGCCGAGCACGCGGTTCGGCCCAACGTACATGAGACCACCCCCGCGGCGAGCGAGCAGAGCTTGCTGCCAATCCGTTACACTAGGGATCTGTCCATGCTCGAAAGCATCCTTCCACCCTCCACCTCCTTGTTTAACTACGCTGGTAAGTGTCTGACCAGTTGCATTTCCAGGGTCTTCCTTGTGCGGATCCACGATGACACGAATCTCGTTTGGTCTTAGCGGCTGCTTCTTCATAGCCATCAGCCGTTGATGCAGTATTTGAATAGAAAAGTCTCGAGCGATGGCATCCGCTGGCTGAAGTGCTGGTAGGGCCTCCATAGGAAGGCAAGCCAACACGCGATCCAGTAGAAGTACCAATGTATTGCCAGCGAGATTGCTCTTGAGCTCTGCTTTCATGGCGGAGTGAGTGAGAAGAGGATTGAGCAGATCAATGGTATCGTTGATAATAGCTGTAAACTCCGCCTCCAGCACATCATTGCCATGGTTGTTGCTGCTTGATGTCTGAGTTTCTGCCGGCATGAACTCAAACATTTCATCCTGTCCATGGGCGTCTTCGTAAGACATGGTCTCTTTCGCGCATTTCCCTCTCCATAAATGAATCCTCTTTTGTAGCTGCTCAAAAAGCGCTGTCTGGGTATCTGTGAATTCCATGCGGGCAATTGCAACACGTCTCTCGGTGCTGCCCAAAAAGCCAGCGTAAAGGAAACACCGATCAGGGGAGAAGTGGAGACACAAGACGCGAATGGTTATGGGCAAAGCTGCTACAATCGCATCCACTCGGATGCCGACACTCGTCCGTTTGAATGATTCAGATTGCTGGCTTAGATAGAGCTGTGAAAGCTGGAACGGGAGACTGTGCGCTGCAGCACTTGTATGGGTCTTTTGCAGCTTCTTCATTCGTTGTAAATGAAGACGCTGCACGTTTGATTCAGACACACACTTCTCGAACAGGCTGGTAGCAACCTCAATAACTTCTGCGCTCTGGTTCTTCAGCACATTCTTAGCGCAGTCAAAAGGATGGCGACATCCGAGCACTTGGATCAGTTCATTTGAGCAAAGTCTCAATAGTTCCTCGCACTGCTTCTCGAATGCAATGAGTTGAAAGTTTTGAAGATGCTCAGCGTAGGATGTCAGCATTTCATCCAAACGAACTTGATCCACAGTTTCTTCTTCCTCCTCTTCTTCGTCTTGCGGTTCGTCTTGAACCTGAACTTGCGTTTGATTTTGATGAGCAGAAGCGGCGGCGGCAGCGTCTGCTGCAGCAACGGCGAGCTGAGCTCGAGCTCCATGACAACAAACCCATGTTGCGTGGGGTGATTCAGACGAAGTATATCGAGTCCAAATGTGATGGCGGATAGCTTCTGCTTTCTGTTTGTCGTCCCCGTGGAATAGGGACAAGCGCTGGCATTGAAACTTGAGCACTTGAGCTATCGCGTGCTGGATCAGTAAGATAGTATTATTGCTAAGATTTCCAATCGCTGAGGTGAGCAGCGTCATCGCTCGCGGTAACTCAATTGAGTACTTCTTCTCCAGTACTGATCCTGTTGTACTCAGCCATTTTTCCACGACGGTCCGCTGACTTTCCTCGTAATAGCGATACCAAGTCATCTCGTTCTCTTTGACAGCAGTAGGAGACATTTCAGGCGCCATGAGGAATCTTGCAACCTCTAACTTGGTCAACGCAACGTCCAGCTCCAGTGGAGCAACAATCACTTCTCGCTCGTGCTTTTCTATGAGAGTTGATGGTGGCCAACGAAATTGGTACTGTCTCGCAAGGTTGCGTTCCTGAAGTGTCAACACTTCTTGTAAAATATCCTTGATGTTGAAGCCAGCGTCAGTAAGATACAAGGAACCATGACTTTGCTCGACCAATCTTAATGCCCGTGAATACTTTTGCAGCAGTTGACTGCGAGCATAGTCAGCTTCAATAACAGCGAGAATTTCCATACTCTTCTCGAGAGCACGTTTGCTCTCTTGCAAGTGACTGCGAGCTCTTGAAGTCTCAGAGGTTGTAGCCTTTTTCAGTAATAGTGTCGCTTGCTTGAAAATGACTCGAGCTATGAGCTCTACCACCATGATGTCTGAAGCGCCAGAAGCTACTACTGATGATGATGAATTGGTAACTCTGATGGGGTCGGGACGTCTCAAGCCAGCTACTACTGTTTTCGCTGCTTTCTTTTCAGTCGATTGCAATTGACACAGCGATTCATCAATATCCGAATTCAGTTTACAACATCGCAGCGTCCATCTTAGTAAACGACAAACATCCAACCGCGAACATTCCAGTGCAGTTTTCATTCGTGCCAATGCCCATTCACTTTGGCCTTCGATCTCCAAGATGTGACTGGTTAGAAACTCACACTCACTGAAAGCTTCAGAGGGAGAAGCGTTGTTACTGCCATCATCTACGCCACTTTTGGTCGAGTACCGCAGAACCTCGAGAAGAGTCTTTGCCTGACGTACAAACCCAAACTGTAATAGCAGTTGAATGGAGTCAACTGTTTTCGCCCATGCGTCAAGGTGAGAACTGTGAAAAACATGTCTCTTCCTTGATAAAACTCCTTCAGGATGTCCATTGAATGCTTCTTCATCCTGCAGGTCTTTAATCAAAGTATCTCCGTGGGTCTGAATCATGTCAAGCGCACTTTGTACTGGCAGCGCAAAAGTACTCATATTTAATCGCTCCATGAGTTCAAACTGGGATAGTTCCAACCAAATCTGAGCGATGAACGTTCGCTGAGGAACGTATGCGTGAAACAGCACGATGTAGAGGCAAAAGACAGAAACCATGCCGGAATACTGAAGACCATCGTTACGTAGCATCGCTAATAGGTCCTCAAGATATGCTAAAGTGAGAACGGGTTGCGTTATGTGATGAGTATTTGGTGTTTGCACCGATTGCAAAGCTTTAGTCCATTGCACGTGAAATCTCTTGGCTGCATTCTCGTCATAATCCAGCAAGAAGTAAACCCAGTCACGCTCGGAAGCAGGCTTACAGTATCTTGGGGTTTTATCCTTCTTCCACTCATCGAAATCAACGTTTGCCACTTTGCTGGTCGGGTCCGCTCTCTCGCGATCAAACACAGTTTGAAACTCAATTTCATTTGCAATCAGGATAATGTGCTCCCACGCCTTCTCCACTTCATAAAGTGCCAACTTTACGTGCTTCGAGCACTCAGTGTACGTCGGAGAGAGCGCTGCTCGCATTATAAAGATGCGAATCTGTTTTTCAGCAAACCAGAGCGGGGAGTATACGATATTGGACTTCTGCTTGGACGCTACCGATAGCTGCCTAATTGAAGCTTTTCGAGACATCACTGCTTGTGACTGCTGGTCTTGACAGTTTAGCAGCTTTGAAGTGGCGCATTCCAGGTAGGCATTGACATTTTGTGAGGGGAAGTGATTTGTGTAAAGCCACTCAGCAATATCAACCAGCACAAGCGCCTGCTCTTCTGGTTGTCCGTCCAGTTCGATATAGGCATTTGACAATGCCTTCAGCTGCGCCGGTGGGTCCTTTTGAGACGAAAAAGCTACCTTCTTAAGAATTTGAGCCTGTACGAGTGATTCTTGAAGCTGATCCGGAGATTTAGAGCTCCCTCCACTTTTCGGCATACTGCTCGGTTTTCCAAGACGTGCACCTGAAATTGCTGAAGCCGTTTGAATTTCCTTCATAATGCCACTGGGAAGTGGTGCTCGATGAGATGTGGCTCCAAAGGTTTTAAGTACACCTTCGCAAATCTCAAACTGATCGCTCCATTTGTTAGTTTTTTCGCACACTGCTAGCGTTAGTAAAACCATTTCTCCATAAAAAGAGAGATCGGCTGCAGGAGAAGCTATGACTTGGTCAAGGTAGCGCAGTGTCCTTTTCAAATACTCCACAACACGATCCAAGAAATTGTCTTCTTCGGAGCCATCACCTTCAGAACTAGTATCCTGATCGATAGCACCAATGCTCGCATTCCAAACCACTTCACATGCTTGAATAACGACAGCCGTCACGTTCCCACGGAGGCCATACTCGATCGATCGCACCAAGTGAGTTAGTGAACCAAGAATCAGCTTTTGAGCGGGGGTCTCTCCTTGGCTCAACGCAAGTATGGCACGTCCATAGAGCAGCTCAGCCAAAGCAAACCACTTCCACGTACTTCCCACAATGAGTAACTGAGTCGTCTGTTTGGCTTTCTTGCCAGCGTCTGACCTAAGCGCCAGTAATCCCTGCTCAGCGCACTCAATCGCATACTTGAAATTACGTAGACGAAACGCGCCGCAACCAACACGGACCCACGCTTCCACGTACAGCTCCATTTGCTGCTGTTCTTCTTCTAATACTCGTTCAAACTCATCGCTCATGAGCGTATTGAATATCTCGGGCGCGCATGTTTGCCACATAGTTACAGCCTTCTGGTAAAAACTTTGGGCTTTCTCCAGTGATTGAGGCTGCTGTGCAGCAGGGAGCAGCATCTGTCTAAACGTTGTCTCCATTGCTTCGAGGTAAGCAATAACTTTAAGTTGAACCGTGCTACTATCCGTGGGAACGATATCCTTAGCGTTTTGAGCAATTTGGATGCGTGACTTCAGTTCTGCAAACCTCTTAAGGTGCAGTACACGGACTCGATTGCTATCACCAGAAGCGAGAGGTTTTCGTTTCAAGAAGGTATCGGCAATGGATAAAGCTTTGTCTAGTCGGCCGGATTTTTCATAAATGCTCGAGAGACCGATCCCAACATTCGCGAGAAGATCACTATCAACCCCGGTAGATACCGCTTCCAGAGCCGCATAGAGCACTTCAAACGCGCTAATACAATCAGGTAAAATCCACTGTGCGTCAAAAGTCTCTTTGTTCGAGGTAGAAGCTGGTTCCGACGATTCCAACAACATGCGAAAAATATGAAAATGGTAGTTCCACAAGTAGATGCAGGTGTTCTCCAACACGAACGTCCAGCCTATTCCAGTTGCAGCCTTCAGCGCCTTGGTTAGGTGACTCAGTATTTCAGTCTTAGTGGCAAGAATTTCCTTTTCCAGCGCGCTCTGACGGGCTTGGATACGTGAATTGTCATCCAATTCACCGCCTTCAATAGATGGATCAAGCGGCGGTGTGCTCTCGTCTGCAAGTGGACGATGCATTCCCAGCACATATGCTTCTTTTCCCAAAAGCTCCAGCGCTGTCAGATCAATGCTTGCTCTCCTCCCAGCATGTTTACGACTCTGCGATTCATACCGGTTTCCAGGATGTTCTCCTTGGTGACGAGCGCTGTCAACTTGCGCTGCTTGATCCTTCAATTTTGCTGCTAAAACCTCCACTTGCAGCAGGCGCATATCGACTTCGAGAATCATCAAACTCTTTTTTCCAGAAATGGTCTTCGGAGATACAATTCCCCCCGCTTCGTTCGTAGAAAAGTATGTAGATAATGCAAACTCAATGGCTCGTTGTGTCAGATTGGCGTCGCGCAGCATACGCCAAGCCAGAGACGATATATCGCTCCATAATCGGACGTGATCCGGGGTAGAAGAGGTTTCCAGGGTGTTACTGATCTCCGTCATAATTTCAATGCACTGAACAAGAGTTTCTCGCTGACGCTGAGTATCCTTGTCATCTTTTACCTGTTCCAACATCGCTAGAACTTCAGTCGCTTTTGTCGGCGAGCTCTCGGCTGACAGCTTTAGATTGAGTTTTTGCTTTATAGGTAGCAAATGCGTATCAACAGGCCGCACAATCCAGTCTTCATGTGCACTCAGAAGCTCAATTGTCATCGGAGAGGCTTCGTTTGGACGCGCAATGGTCCCGTAGTCTAATGAAAGAGCTTTGCTGATGTTCGTGCTCGCTTTTGCTAGAAAATCGGATGCGACTTCGAGCTTTGCCATCTCTAGATAGAGTCGAGCACGGAATCCAAGCAGCAAAGAGTCCAGATCTTCCAAAGTTGACAACGATAAGCCAAACACTCGTGCCAAATTGTTACGCAGATGCGGTTGTACCAACGGGAGGGATAGATTCCACGCGTAGATGCACACTCTCTCAACCAACTCAGGGTCTTGTTGACGCTTGCTCGCTAAAAGTGCTCGTTCAAATGCCTTCATCCCTTCCACGCGGCGGCCCAGCAGCATCGACTGGCGTTGATGCACACTCATCCTACTGCCAGCACGCGTAACAGGCAATGCTATGAGCAAAATAGCGTTGAGCACTTGGCATAGTACGCGAATCTTGGGAGGGATGTTCTTGCCCTTGCGCTGGAGAACGATATCGCACGCCACTGCAGTTGGCAATGAATTGTTAAGTGCTGCATGGATTGCAGTCTCAACAATCACTTCTGTATCAATCGTGTCCAATGCACGCGACTCCAGCGATTCCACAAACGTCTTGACTTCGCCCAAGGTTGTTTCGGCCGCGAAAGCCAGGAACCCTGTTGCTTCCTGAAAGATTTCAACGTACGCTGCCTCTAGTGAGCCTGTGAGGTTGCCCGATTTGACGCATTGCAGCTTCACCAGTAATGATGACCTCTTGTTCGCTGGAGGAAGCAGACGCTTGACGTTCGGCACAATTTTCTGGCACTCTGGGTCTTTAAACGATCCGACATGGACTTGAATACGCAAGGCTTCTTCGTACAGAGCTTTGAAAGACTCGTCCGCGGCTTTCGCATGATCTGCAAAACGGGGTGCAATCTGCACGTCGACAACATCATTAATTGTTTTTGCAGCATTCGCCAGTTGATTGGCATCCACTTGAGCGTAGACAAGAGCGATTTGAAGACGAAGAAGCCACGCTACGTCTGCTTCCGCCGTGAGCTTCAGTGCGTCGATAATACTTGTCAACGACGGCACCAGGAACTGAAACGTAGATTGCTTCATGAGCTGGCGAGCGATCTGCCAATATGTCACGGATGCGTTGTACAGTAGAAAGTCGTACGTGGGGCGTTTTCGGGCATCTGTCGCGATCGGAATCACAGCCAGAACGAAGTGAATAGCGTTAAGCACCTTTTTCAGTTTGACCACGCCCGTGTCGGACTGAGCATCGTGCGATCCGCAATGGGCTCGAACAAATTGTGCTCGACAGTAAAACTACGTTAACATCCAAACGAATTAGCCTTGTTAATGACAGTTTTCATTTATGATCTCGTACCTGGTTCTTGAGCTGGCACTCACTGAAAAACCACTCCACGCTCTGCGATGCAGTATCAAAATCTCCCTGGAAAATTGCGGCTTCTGCAGTGAGCACCAACAGTTCTGGTAAATTCATGTCAGCATTTACACCCATGGACGGCACACAAGTTTGCTGGTGAATTCCAACGAGACGGTCAAGAATTCCACGCGCAGTCGGTCTCACTAGAGTCACATCTTTCGACGAGGAATTCTCCGTCTCTGGCAGATTGGCAAACTCGATCAACCGCCGCAGCTCCCGATCCAGTGCCATGATGCAAGCACCAAAGCGACTTTACGATGAGCTCCGGATCCAGCAAGTGACCTTACGACAACGTGAACGATCGATCAAAATATATTATAGATCCATTCCACGCTCTGTGCGATCACCTGTAGCCTAGTTCTTCTTCTTGGCCAGGCCAGACACAATGTCGTCAATGCGCAGCAGCATGCAAGCAGCCTCCACGGCTGTCTTGATGGACTGCGTCTTGACCTGGAAGGGTTCCCACACTCCCAGGTCCTCGGACTTGGTCACCTTGCCCGTCACACCGTCCACACCGTACGACTCCTCCGTCTCTGCCTGCTTGGCACGCAGCGACGTCATCACGCGCACCACGTCAGCTCCGCAGTTCTGCAGCAGCGTGCGCGGGATGACCTCCAGCGCCTCACCCACTGCCCGGAACGGGAACTGCTCTACGCCCTCGATCTCATCCGCGCGCTTCTTCAGCTCGTGTGCCAGACGCATCTCCGTCGCACCGCCACCCGGCAGCAGCAGCGGCTCGAACACAACGTTGCGCGCTACCTGCATGGCATCCTGCAGGTTGCGCTCAATCTCGTTCAGCACGTCCTTGCTTCCGCCCCGCAGCAGGATGCTGCAGGCGCCAGGGTCCTTGCACTCCTCGAAGAACGCAAAGTACTCGTCGCCCAGCTTGCGCACCTCAAAGAGGCCGCACTTGGTGCCGATGTCGGCCTCCTGAATCTCATCCGCGCGGCTCACAATGGTCGAGCCCGTGGCGCGCGCAACGCGGTTGTTGTCCGTCTTGCGCAGCCGGCGGAAGGCCGTGATGCCGGCCTTGACAAAGTAGTGCTGGGCCAGGTCGGACACGCCCTTCTCCGTGATGACCACGTCGGGCTTCATGGCCACCACCTGCGCGCACAGGTTCTCAATGTACTCCTCTTCCAGACGCAGCAGCGTGTTCCAGTCCTGGTCGTTCGTGAGCTCCACGTTGGTCTGGCTCTCGCCCTTCTTGTACTCGAGGGGGCAGTCAAGCAGCAGCACGCGCGGGTTCTCGATGCGGCGGCGCATCTTGGAGTGGGTCACGTCCTTGTTGAACATGACGCCCTTCAGTACGCGGCTGTCCTCGAGTTCTCCGCCGGGGATCTTCTCCACCTTGGCGTAGCGCTTCACGTCCACCTCCTTCCGACCGGACGCCGTGGTGCGCACCACCGTGAGCACGGCGTCCAGTGCCAAATCACTCACCAAGTTGCCCACGCGTGGGGAGAACTTGGTGCCAATGGAGCTCTGCACGAGGTTGCGCATGTCCTCCTTGTTCTCAATGTCAATGGGGCGCGCCAGCTTCTTGGCGATCTCGAGCGACGCGTTCAACGCGCGGTTGAAGCCGCGGATGATCACGGTCGGGTGCACCTGGTGGGACAGAAAGGGCTCGGCCACCACGAGCAGTTCGCCGGCCAGGATGATGACGGACGTGGTGCCGTCGCCCACTTCCTCGTCCTGGGCGCGACTGAGCTCGATCATGCTCTTGGCGGCGGGGTGGGCCACATCAACTTCTCGCAGGATGGCGTTGCCGTCGTTAGTCATGACGATGCCTCCCATGGGATCCAGCAGCATCTTGAGCATGGAGCGCGGCCCGAGCGTCGTGCGCACAATGTCCGACACGGCTTTGGCGGCCTCGATGTTGCCCAATTGGGCCGTGCGACCTGTCTGGCGCTTGGTGTTGGTGTCTGGTAAGGGGGTACACGAGGGTTACATGATGGACATGGAGGAGGGGTACGCGGGGGGATACGTACTGAGAACCATCACTGGAGCTTGCATCATGGTAGCAGGAGGATCTTGCGGGGTATGTGGCTGGCTGCGCTAATGCGTTTGGGGTACGCAAGTGGCAACGGAACCACCCCTTAACTGACAACTGGTGTGGAGCACATGGAATATGGGTGGTGTACATGAAAGTTGTCGCGCGAGACGACTACTGCTACAGTCTAAATTTAGGTTTCAAACATTCAGTACCCAACTTGTTTTTGCAGAAAAATATGAAAATGAAAACACTACACGACTCGACTCGTCTAAAAGTTGTAGCGAGACTTTACGTTCTCGAGGACGCGGCGCAGCATCCAACCGTCACCGGGGGTGATGGTCGGGGAGGCACCGGCTTGCATGAGGCAGGCGGGGAAGTCCTCACCTGGTCTGTCGGTGGTCTCGTAGAAATCGGGAAGGCCGAACCCGTGGCCAATCTCGTGAGCAACGATCGTCAGTTGCTCGTTGTCGATGGTCGACAGCATGTTCTCTGCATCCACGCGCTGACCCCAGTCACCTCCGGCACCGCCACCCATGGCAAGCGTGGGCCACAGCGACATATCGAACGGCTCCCCCTTGCAAGCGCTTGTATCCGCACTGGCGGCAAAGTCCCTGTGTTTGTAGCAGTCATTTGGGCACCCCGGAATGCCGTCGGCGTCCTTTTCGGTGGTGTAGATCGTGCCGAGGGAGTCGTCAGTCCAGTCGAACAGCGAGGCATCTCGCGTCGCCCACCCCACAATTTTAATGTCGATCTGCTCGAACGGCCAGCAATCGTAGCCGATCAACCACTCGTTCCAAGCCTTGAACTGGCGGTTCAGCATGGCCTCAAACTTTGACGCCACACTCTTCGAAAGCTTGTTGGTGCTATCCCAGCGGACACAGTAGGTAAGCGAGCCTTTGTTGGTCATGAGCTGGTCGATTATGTAGTTCTTGAAGGGCTCGACATCTTTAGCCATTCGCTTGTCCCAAACCCAGTTGGCATACTCGGTACTGATGTACTCACTCGGGTTTCCAACGACACACTTGTCACTGCCCGAGGTGATGTCGCCAAAAGTGGCATGCTCGCCGGTCGAGTTTGACGTCGTCGACGGGGTCTCGGCACTGGACCCCTCGGAGGAAGTTTGAGTCGGAAGTGATTCCGTTGACGGATTTTCGGCACCCGATCCCTCCGAGGAACTCTGAGTCGGAAGTGAACCGGTCGAAGCGCTGTTGCTCGATTCTGTGGGGTCCGTGATTTGGGTTGGGGTGGTCACCTCGGGTGTCTGCGGTCCGTCCATCGTAACTGGAGTGAGGGTATCCGTGGTTTGCTGGTTGGGTGAGTCCGCCACAGTCGGTGTTTCGGTATGAGTCCGTCACAGTCGGTGTTTCGGTATCGGGGAAGTCGAACCCAACGGCGTCCGGCGCTGTGGTGGAAGTAGTGCCGTGCGTCTTCGGTACACATTTTGCGGCCGACGAAACGGAGCTACAAACAGCCAACGCAACGAGGGCAACAACCAAAAGCCGGCGTGCTGGAATCCGAGAAGCTTGACGTGTCGCCATGGTGGAAAAATTGGCAATGGGAGTCACGGAGGAACCAAGAACCAGGAACTGGAACGATGAGCGCTGAAGACTATAAGCGATAACGCCAACATACGTTAGCATCAAATCTATAAACGCATTTGGTTCAACAATTGCAGCAACCAATTCTACGTGTTAATCGGTTGATTAAAAATCTCCACTAAGAAATCAGTTTTTCAACTTCACTGCTGACGAAGTGCTCACCCCCAACGCGGTCACGTACCAGTGCATCTAGTTTTGGATGTGAATAAAGTGATACAACTTCATTACGCTTCGCGCAACACCAAACACTTCTGCTACATGTAGCAAGAAGGTGTCGTTGGTTTTCGTAAAGGAGGCTCGTGTTGTTCCAAGCGGCAGAAATTGAAGAACATCACCATCTCACGCATTCGAACAGCGTGAACCATAAGCTAGCATCCATAAGTATATGATAAGCCGCGGCATGTGGGAATAGGCACAATGCGCCATGTACAAAGTTGACATGTCTGCTTCATGCTTCAGTCTGAAGCCTTCATCAGAAGGATGTATAGAATTTGCTCCGTACCATCAGCTAGATTTGGTTCAACAGAGGTGTCTCTATCAGTAGCGCTGTATCTGAGAGGAAATAAGTTCTGTAATGTACCGTACGCTACGGCAAGTGGCACAGAAGACAGAGTTGCTTCGACTGAAATCGGTGCACTCCCGTCGCTCTTCGTTACATCGGACGCATCCGTGGCAGGTGGCGACTACTTTGGCCCTGATGGGTTTCTAGGTGAGCGAGGTAATAAGGCCCCGGCAAAGGTCGAGTCCAGCGCTGACAGCCACTCGGAAGAAGACGCCGCCGGGTTGTGGCTGCTGAGCGAGGACCTCGCGCACTGCCGTTTTGAAGTGAGAAAATAAAGAGGACGTGATAGAGCATGGAGAGCTTGTCTGCATCGAAAGACACATTCTCTCCGGCCCGCCTCCAGTTTAGAAACTTCAACTAGTAGCGTAACGTAGACGAAAAGATGCTTTCAATGCAGCAGTTTATGAAGACGGGTAATTAGTTTTATCTTTTGAGCTGTCCGTGGTGCAAGCACTGATCCAGCAACAAGCCTAGTATCCGAAACCTACCTAGTAGTTGTCCCTGGCTGCCGCCCGGAAGAACGTCTTGGCATCGACGACCTCCTGCTCCAGGTCCTCCTCCCAGATCCAGCGCATGCGCTTCTGCAAGTTCTCGGCAATCTTCTCCACGTCGTCCTCGTAGCCGAGCAGCTCGAAGTCGTACAGCTGACCGGCCTCGTGGCTCGTGGCCACCACCTTCTGCGTGCGATACAGACGCACCTTCTCGAATGCTTGGAAAGCGGCCTTCCAGGTCGGATGCGTGCTTCACTTCAGCCAGCAGCGACGACAGCACGTAGGCATCCTCGATAGCCATGGCCGCACCGGATCCGTGGTTCGGTGTCGTGGCGTGGGCTGCATCGCCGATCACCAGCATGTGGCCGCGGGTGTACGTGCGCGCAGGCAAGTGGTGGAACAGCGCCCAGATATCGGTGTTCTCCATCATGGAGATGATGTCGCGCACATGCTTCGAGAAGCCCTCGAAGTCCTTGGTCAGGTCCTCCTTCGTGGTGCCGACGACCCAGTTCGGGTCCTTCCACTCGTCCTTGCTCGCAAACGCCACCACATTCATGACGTCGCCGTGCTGGATGGGGAACGTGAGCACGTGTCCGTGGTAGCCGAAGTACATTTGACTGTTGCGCGCCATCTCGTCGCCTAGGTGAGCGGCAGCCTTGTCCATCGGGATGAGTCCGCGGTAGACGTATTTGCCCGAGAAGACGGCGTTGGCGGCAGGGTCGTTCTCGCCCAGGACCACCTTGCGCGTTCGCGACTTGACGCCATCGCAGCCGACCACCGCGCTGTGCACGGCCTCGGTGCCGTCGACGAATTTGAGCTTGACGTTGCCGTCCGGCAGCGTCTCGATGTCTTGCAGTCGCTTGCCGAACTTGGCGACACCCTCAGGAATCAGCTTGACCATCTCGTCGAGGAAGTGTGCGCGGTGCACGTACGCCGAGCCGGCGGGTGTCTCGACGCTGGTGATGAGTTCACCTGCTCCTTCGTCCACGCCACTACCCTGGGTGCCGACGCCCTTGCGGAAGTCGAACCACACGTTCTTCTTGGCCGTGGACAGGTTGAAGGTTCCGACGCGGTCGAAGCCGCGCTTGACGTCCGGAGCCAGCAGCTCCATGGCGCGAGCGGCGTTGGCGGCCAGCGCAACACCGGCGCCGATTTCGCCGAACGCCTTGGCCGATTCGTAGAGCGTCACGGGGATGTTGGCGCGCACCAGGCCGACGGCGAGGGTGGCACCGGCAATGCCGCCACCGACGATGGCGATGTCGTAGTCGCACGGAGAGTTCTGAACCATGGTGACGGACAGAGAGATGTCTTGTTGTTAGGCGGTGTTCGAGTCCGCGCAAATGTAAGAGTGAGAAGCAACGCTGGCCGATCTGACCGCGAGCTGGTCCTAGCCTAGCTGGCGTTGTTCGTCATGGACAAGGCCCTTGAACGTCCCACCGGCGCCGACTTCAGACTAAACCCTAGTACGAATTGCTCGGTGTTGTTTGCGAGCCACTATTCTGTCGGAGACGAGCAACTAGCGAGATCGCAGTGTACCATTGAGAAGCATTGTCGCGACAGGTTTGAGTCCGTTCCCTAGGTACATGTAATGGATGGCTCGGTTTGGTACGACACGAGCACCCCGCGTGTAGCTGTTTATCGATTGCTCGTCTCCGCTTGCGAGCCATGATCCGAAAGGAAGACGGCGGCGATGCATGTTGCAGTCCGTCTGTCCCATGCAGCCGGGGCAGTAAGGCAGTTAGGCCAGGGAACCAAGCACCCACCAGTGTCGAGTTCCTGCAGTTTTGTCAGGCTCGACACTGGTGGGTGCTTGGTTCAGTAAGAGGAGAGTCATTTCTTTGGACTGTCCAAGCAGCAGGACTGCGTACAAGTACAGCAGCAGGAATGCGTACAAGTATAGCAGCAGGAACGCGTACAAGATCGCGTTGAAGTTGTAAAGTTGCTGGATCGGGGGCAGCATGAAGGGACGTGCGAGCAGCCGTCGAAGCAAGCAGGACACAAGAGAAGGCATAGCAGCAGACAGTTTCTAATTAGCGAAGCAGCCGTCAGAAGAGAAGGCATAGCAGCGCGGGCAGTTTCTAATTAGCGACGCAGGGCACAAGAGAAGCATAGCGGCGCACACTTTCTAATTAGCGAGCAGCCGTCAAGACTAATAAATAGGCGTTCAGCCGGCGCGGAACTGACGAATTGCAGCTCCGTTGCCCATCTGGTGTTTGACTTACTAGTGCTTGAACTACGGCAGCTACTACAACAACTACTACGCGTACTGTGGCTGACGCGAACGAAGACGGACTGGCCAGGAAAAGGACCGTCCGCTTACTGTTCCCTGGCCTAACTGCCTTACTGCCCCGGCTGCATGGGACAGACGGACTGCAACATGCATCGCCGCCGTCTTCCTTTCGGATCATGGCTCGCAAGCGGAGACGAGCAATCGATAAACAGCTACACGCGGGGTGCTCGTGTCGTACCAAACCGAGCCATCCATTACATGTACCTAGGGAACGGACTCAAACCTGTCGCGACAATGCTTCTCAATGGTACACTGCGATCTCGCTAGTTGCTCGTCTCCGACAGAATAGTGGCTCGCAAACAACACCGAGCAATTCGTACTAGGGTTTAGTCTGAAGTCGGCGCCGGTGGGACGTTCAAGGGCCTTGTCCATGACGAACAACGCCAGCTAGGCTAGGACCAGCTCGCGGTCAGATCGGCCAGCGTTGCTTCTCACTCTTACATTTGCGCGGACTCGAACACCGCCTAACAACAAGACATCTCTCTGTCCGTCACCATGGTTCAGAACTCTCCGTGCGACTACGACATCGCCATCGTCGGTGGCGGCATTGCCGGTGCCACCCTCGCCGTCGGCCTGGTGCGCGCCAACATCCCCGTGACGCTCTACGAATCGGCCAAGGCGTTCGGCGAAATCGGCGCCGGTGTTGCGCTGGCCGCCAACGCCGCTCGCGCCATGGAGCTGCTGGCTCCGGACGTCAAGCGCGGCTTCGACCGCGTCGGAACCTTCAACCTGTCCACGGCCAAGAAGAACGTGTGGTTCGACTTCCGCAAGGGCGTCGGCACCCAGGGTAGTGGCGTGGACGAAGGAGCAGGTGAACTCATCACCAGCGTCGAGACACTCCGCCGGCTCGGCGTACGTGCACCGCGCACACTTCCTCGACGAGATGGTCAAGCTGATTCCTGAGGGTGTCGCCAAGTTCGGCAAGCGACTGCAAGACATCGAGACGCTGCCGGACGGCAACGTCAAGCTCAAATTCGTCGACGGCACCGAGGCCGTGCACAGCGCGGTGGTCGGCTGCGATGGCGTCAAGTCGCGAACGCGCAAGGTGGTCCTGGGCGAGAACGACCCTGCCGCCAACGCCGTCTTCTCGGGCAAATACGTCTACCGCGGACTCATCCCGATGGACAAGGCTGCCGCTCACCTAGGCGACGAGATGGCGCGCAACAGTCAAATGTACTTCGGCTACCACGGACACGTGCTCACGTTCCCCATCCAGCACGGCGACGTCATGAATGTGGTGGCGTTTGCGAGCAAGGACGAGTGGAAGGACCCGAACTGGGTCGTCGGCACCACGAAGGAGGACCTGACCAAGGACTTCGAGGGCTTCTCGAAGCATGTGCGCGACATCATCTCCATGATGGAGAACACCGATATCTGGGCGCTGTTCCACCACTTGCCTGCGCGCACGTACACCCGCGGCCACATGCTGGTGATCGGCGATGCAGCCCACGCCACGACACCGAACCACGGATCCGGTGCGGCCATGGCTATCGAGGATGCCTACGTGCTGTCGTCGCTGCTGGCTGAAGTGAAGCACGCATCCGACCTGAAGGCCGCTTTCCAAGCATTCGAGAAGGTGCGTCTGTATCGCACGCAGAAGGTGGTGGCCACGAGCCACGAGGCCGGTCAGCTGTACGACTTCGAGCTGCTCGGCTACGAGGACGACGTGGAGAAGATTGCCGAGAACTTGCAGAAGCGCATGCGCTGGATCTGGGAGGAGGACCTGGAGCAGGAGGTCGTCGATGCCAAGACGTTCTTCCGGGCGGCAGCCAGGGACAACTACTAGGTAGGTTTCGGATACTAGGCTTGTTGCTGGATCAGTGCTTGCACCACGGACAGCTCAAAAGATAAAACTAATTACCCGTCTTCATAAACTGCTGCATTGAAAGCATCTTTTCGTCTACGTTACGCTACTAGTTGAAGTTTCTAAACTGGAGGCGGGCCGGAGAGAATGTGTCTTTCGATGCAGACAAGCTCTCCATGCTCTATCACGTCCTCTTTATTTTCTCACTTCAAAACGGCAGTGCGCGAGGTCCTCGCTCAGCAGCCACAACCCGGCGGCGTCTTCTTCCGAGTGGCTGTCAGCGCTGGACTCGACCTTCGTTGGGGCCTTACCCCGTACACCCAGAAACCCATCAGGGCCGAAGTACTCACCACTCTGGACGGATGCATCCGTCGCGGCGAAGAGCGACGGGAGTGCGCCGCGTTCCGTAGGCTGCATGATGTGGAGCATGTCAAGCAGCTTGTTCATGAAACTCAGCATCCACGACGGCAGGTACGTCGCGAACATCTTTGGAGCGATATCCGACGTGGTGATGCCCGGGTGAGCAGCCACAACGACCACCTTGTCGGACAACCCAGCCGCAGCAATACGTCGGTCCAGCTCGTAGGTAAACAGCACATTGGCCAGCTTGGACCTGCCGTACTCTTTCGTGTAGGCCTTCTTGTCCGGTTTGGACCTGGCCAACGTGCTCAGATCCATCTTCACCCAGCTGTGTGATAAGCTGGTGACGTTCACAATGCGTGAAACTTCATCTCCGCTTTTAAGGAGATCGAAGAGTAGGTAAGTGAGGTAGAAGTGACCCAAGTGGTTCACTGCGAACTGCATCTCGAGTCCGTCGGGGGTGTGCGTTGGGTTGGGCACCATGACGCCCCCGTTATTCACCAGTAGGTCCAGTCGGTCGAATCTCGCTTGGAAATTCTCTGCAAACGTCCGAACGCTGTCGAGGTCGCTCAGATCGAGCAGCAAGAATTCCACGACCGGAATTTCGGGCTCCAGCTCCGCTTTGATGGCGTCCACGGCCTGTTGCGCCCGCTCCGCATTACGACAAGCGAGCACCACGCGCGCCTTCTTGCGGACCAGTTCTAGAGCGGTGACGAAGCCGATGCCCGAGTTGGCGCCCGTGACGACCGCCACTTTGCCGGACAGCGACGGCATCCGCGAGACATCCCATGCGCTCCTGCCCATTGTCGTTTTGATCGACTTTCACGGGGTTTCATGCATCTGTATTGATTGCTATTCATCGTTGGATCCAAGATGTAGTTTATGGTTGAAGACAAGCTGGTGGTCCAGATTGAGGGCTCGGCGTGTCAATGTTGACCCATTACTTGCTGTTAGTACTTGAGCCGCGTGAAGCAACACACTGCAAGTGATGTGTGAACTTCTTCTCTACCGGAGCAGGTCTCTAACAATATTGTGGCTCCGACGTGAACTGGTTTAGCCTATGGAGAATTCGTTTGCGTTTCGTCTACTAAATAGCTGGGGAAAGTCGGATATTTTCAGAGTGAAGCGTGCGGTTGTTATGATAGTTCGGTAGCAACCGCAAGACCAAAGCAGCAACTTGCCACACTGAACTGCACGAATGGCAACTTCTTTGTGGCGGATCAGTTTGATAACGTCCGCTGTGGCTTCTCACGCCCTTCAAATTGCTGCAAACGAGAACGGTATCGTAGCTTGCCTGCATGCAATTTAAAACGTTTCGAAGGCGCCAAGTGTTTCGCGTGCTCGGTGGTCGGTCTGGCGTCGGGAAGCTGCATATATCACGCAGTAGACACATCATCACAATGGTAGCTCCGTCTTACTTCCCAAGTCGCGCCTCTCCTCGCGGGCCACGAACCTGCTCGCACCTGACAGGAATCGAGCGATGATTCAAAGTCCAGAGGCAGAGTCCCATCGGCCTATCCATCCCTAGATCCTGCTGAGCAGGCTGCCCGATCGCCGCACCGCACCTTGCGGGCGAGGTCTCATCCGATCAGTGCGAGGAAAGCTTGGGTGCCGTCGTTCCACACGGAGCTGGTCTCGTTACCACCACCACTTGTCGAAATTGAAGGAACCGCCTCAACTGTAGGAAACTTGGTGGCGAAGCTTCAGTTTGGTTCGATCACGACGCCCCGGGGACATTGCTCCCGCAAGCACGCGAGCGTCGCCATGCTGGTTCTCTGTCTTGCTACGACACGAGGCGCAGACAGGTCTTGAAGCATTCCATGATGAATTTGTAGCCGAACAAGCTGCAAATCCTAGCGCACCAAGCGTACGATTGCCAAAAACTAGTGACCTCCCTTCCCAAAGGCACCTCCTTCGACGTGAAAGGAGGTGACAGCTCGCAGCAACGCCGGATGTCGACTTGCAAATCGGCTGGGAATTGCTGTTGCAACCTGTCAGCAACTTGCCACCTCTCCTCTCCTCTGCTTCGGAGCCAGACTGACGGGCTCATTTGTCCCTCGACCGCCCAACTGGTTGCATGCCCGAAGGCTCATTCGGACATTTCGCAAGCTCCGTCCACCCCGAAATCGTCCGCTTGGCACCAAATACGATGGAGTTCAAAGAGTTTCGCAACCGCACAGCGCGCGAGCCCAACACGAGTCCGTACCCGCCCATGGAGCTTTCACTTAAGGAGAAGGACCTCCTGCGTCAACTTGCCAGGGACTTGGTGGCAGTCAACCTCGAGGACTTCGAGGAGTTCCTATTCGAAAACAACGGAGTGCTGCCGGAGCACCAGTGGGAGTTCGTGCGTCGTGACGAACAGGTCGAGACGTATCTGCGTCGTCGGGAGAAGTACGGTCTTCGGGGGTTCGGTGCTACGAAGCGGTTCCGTCAGGACACGTCGGATGCCAGTGCCAGTATGAGCAGCACCAAGAGTGAAGAGCTTTCGTCGCTGGACGTAGCAGATATCCGGTCCGTCGGATTCAAGGACGGCACGATCGAGGACGGTGTCTACGGCGCCATGAGCCCCACCACTGAAGTCTTCCGTACCAAGTCGGCGTATGTCGACGACAAGATTGAGGAGTGCAATGTGCTGGCTGTCATCGATAACGTCACGGATGCTGATCCGTTCACGTGCCTCACGGTTCGCTGGCGGGTGACGGAAAACCCGCCAGTCATGCGCACCTTTCTGAAGAGCTATGACCACATTTACCTCGAGGCTACGGGCTTCACGACCTTAAGCAACGGTGACCGAGTGAGCTACCAGCTTCTGCACTCAATTGACTTCCCGCAGTTTACTCCACCGCTTTCCACGCACTCACGTGGCCAAGTGGCCGGTATTCTCTTCATGCGCCAAATTGAGAAGGACGTCGTGCAGATTCACGGACGCGCCGTGTTTGCCATCCCGTTCGAACGAGCGCGCTCGCTTTTCACCCACATGGTGTTGGTGTCCATGTCGAAATCGTGCATCAATATTTTCTTTGCTGCCCACATGAGGAAGCTGCGCTGGGCGCTGCATGAGCGAAGGCAAAACGGGGCTGACTCCAAACAACTGTCAAACGGCAACGAGTGCAAGGTTTGTCAGAAGACGCCCACAGTCCGCAGGGGCTACAACTGCATGCTGTGCAGTGAATTCGTGTGCAAGTCGTGTCGTGTCTCGCACAAAATCGCGGAAATCGGGCCCGACAACAAACTTTACTGGACCAAAGTCCACGTTTGCCCATTCTGCATGACGCAGGTCATCAAGTCCGACACGTCTATTACGATGCGCTCCGAGATCGCTGCAGGCGAGTATCCGAACCGAGAAAAAGTCTTGTAGACGAAACCAAAATGTGCTTTAGAGCGCATTTCGTAGTTAGTTGGCCAAGTGCCATTCGTTGTTATGACAAAGTCAATGTGTACATTTCTTTCACCTTCCTACTGTGCGTTGTGCATTAATCCAAGGCAGATGAGATAAAAGTAAATAAAAAGTTAGGATGCCTTTGCAAACGCAACAATGTGCCATTGTTGATCCAGGCTTTTTTTACATGAAAAGAGAATCCAATCTTGACACCAACCAGGTACTACGTAGTAAACGTGACTTACAACTCAATTAGGCAGCGGTGGCAACATCGTTTATCGCTTTGGCAGTGACTTCACGCTCTTCCTACGGAGCTGCGGCGAATGCAAGCCATACTGGGCAATGGTCTGATAGTTCATATCCACACTGCACGCGCGACATATACGTCTGCAGTCGTGGCAGCATCGTGTCCTGCGGGTTTTGCACTAAAAGGCGACTACTCTTTGATGGTGGGTAGTATCGCCAGTCAACACGAAGCACACCGCTATCCACGAGGTACTCATTCCTTTCATCGAAAATGTGACAGACATCGCTGCTGCAACTGGTGAAGTCCGCAGGATCAATCCAAATGTTGTCGTAGAGTCTACCGAAGACTGTAGTGGATAGTGGTGAGCGGATCAGGGCCATCCTGCTCGAGCCGAGGCTTCCGAGTACGTCTTGTGGCGACAAATTGAAGTCTCCCAGCACCACAATTTTCCTTGTATCGGACGCAGCCCCGCTTAACTCTGTTGCCATTTTATTGATCTCCACAATTTCAGCATGCCGTTTTTCTTTCTCGCCAAAGGAAACGTGTACGTTCATCAACGACAGCTCCATCCCCTGCAATCCCGATTCTTTCGTCGCTTGAAAAGTAGCAACACTGGGCAACCGTGTGAATACATTGCTGGCGCAACTCAGTAACGAGCACTTATCGACAAGGCGAACTACGCAGCGTCTGTAAAAGAACGCGTAGCGCTCAGCACGCTTCTTGGAGCCGGGAGACTTGCGTCCCACGGGATCAGACACCACATAGTCCCATCCAGGCAACATCGTCTTGAGCCTCTTGAGTACAATCAAATCCCTCACTTCCTGCAGCGCGACGAGGTCAAATTCCTCAAAAATGTCCGCAATACGCTGTAATAAATGCGTTTCCTTCCGTCTCGAGATGTTGCGAATGTTCCAAGACGCCACAATGAGCGCTCGGTCTCCATCACCACCATTGTTCCACTCCGGAAAGACACTTCCCCGCACGTCGCCCTCAATCTCCCGACAAATGTGAAAGCTCTCCTCTTTGCAACCTCCAACTTCTCCAGAACTGCTATTTCCAGCTTGGCCTCTCTTGATTTCACCTTCAACTTGAGCTTCTGCTTGTATTTTCACGTAGGATTTCTGGCCAATGCCTTTCACAGCCAGGAGATCTTCTTTGCGATGGAATGGTCTGGCCTCGACAATCCGTTGGGCCAGAGCAGGTCCCACCCCTTCAGCCGCTGCAATTGTGTCTTGGAGGCAGCATTTAGGTCGACTTTACTTGAATTTGTATTGGGTTTAGCGTCTACTTTAGTCTCCGAGTCCACAAAAACGTGGTTCTGGGCCGTAATGGCTGCGAATTTGACGGGGCCGATGCCTTTCACACGCAACAAATCCTCGACTGATGAGAACGGACGCGCCTCGATAAGAAGCCGCGCGGTGACGCAGCCGACGCCGGGCAGCCGCTGCAGTTCGCTGGCCGTCGCCGCGTTCAAGTCCATCGATCTATGACAATTGCAACTTTTCAGTATTGGCGCGAACTTCCTGCAAATCCTTTTTAGCCAATCACGAGGTCGTATTTTGGGGAAACCGTTCCCCAAATTCGGGATTCGTTCCCAAATTTCGAGAACGAAAATCATGGATGCATGTTTAGCTGTGTACTTGAATCAGCACTAGCGAGTTGTTAAATGGTGGGTATGCTGTTGAGAGAGGGAGAGAGACGTTAACGAGGCAGCAATTTCGTTTCTGCACGATGACGACATTTCAGTACCGGTAGTCTCTCGCTTGACTCCATTACTACTGTACTGATGATGGAGGTGACCAAAGTGGGAAACTGTCAATTCCGGGTTCATCACTTTGTGGTGGTTGTCTGCCGCTATCACTCCACAGCAACAGAGCATACATGAAGTCAAGTTCTCTTGAAATTCCATCACGGAGACCGGTTCACCCGGTCCGCCCTTTCTTGCTCGCAACCCAAAAAAGTCAACAGTCCACAGCTCTCGGTGGCAAAGTCCTCGAGCTGAGCTTCGTCTCGGAGGTCAGTCCGCCACTTCATTTCCCAAGCTCTCTCGAACCAGGTGCGAGCTCAATCCAATGCCGTCTTCTTCGGCGTCGTCAGCGTCTCCTAGTGGGTCCGCGTCTGGCTCACCACCACCTCCTGTTGTACCAGAGCCAGCATCTAACGCGGCACTGATCCCTGCTGCGCTGGTTGAAGGTGTGAAGATGGACCAAAACGCCGACAGTAAAGAAGACATGGAGCTTGAAGACGCTGCCTCGTACACCACACAGCCTGAAGGAGACGTCGCTAGTGACGCGAACATCTGGGACATAATCGTGGACTCTCACACGAACCTCGAGAGCTATGGCGACCAGCAGTTCGACCACGAAATGACGGAGCCGATGACAAGCCTTTCGTCTCAAATCTCGTCAAGCACCACAGCTGCCGCAATGCTGATGGCCTCGTCGCACTTGCAACTTCCGTCGTCCAACCTTCCTGCTGCGTTTGACGAGTACGTCTTTCTCTTCTTCTCTTGGCCGCTTGTGCCGCATCTCACTCTTGTCATGATGCTTGTCTTGTAGCTATCAGCCATCGATCGGAACGAGTCTGATCAGTGGTGGCATTTCACCAGCAATGATGATCAACAACCGTTCATACTCAGGAATGACACCGCCAAGCCACTACGTCACCTTCGAGACGCGGCTGGACGGAACACCTTTCCGTACGTGTTCACCATAAGCTTGTGCTTGTTGCAACAAACCTCGACTAATATTGTGCATGTACAGCACTGTCGAAGCCTATCGTTCGTGAGGACGGACTTCTTCTTGTAGGCACGGAAATCGTCGCGGATCCCTCAACCCAGTGTGGCGAGAAGAACAGGATTTTCGTGACAAACTTCCTCAGCGCACCCGGTCATGGCCAGCAACCATCAAACATAATGGTGGAGCAGGTATGTGATTCTGCATGTACCACCGATTCATCTTGGTCTCTAACCCACTGGTTTGTGCTTTTCCTGCAGGAGGTTCGTGACATCCAGTGGATGAGTACTCAAACTGCCATCGTCGCCGTCGGGAAAGAGATCCAACTTATTCAACTGGGTAATCCCTCCATCGGTGGACCGTGCAGGCTGCAAGGTATAACCGACGTTGTAAGCCAAATCGTTAGCGAAGTCTTACTTGGGTGAGTTGTTGGCTCATTGCAGATCCGATCAACACCGTCCACTCCGACGCTATTCGCGAGCTCGCTGTCTTGCCGAATTCATCATTAGTGCTGTCCGGTGGTAAGTCGTATTGGTATTGCCTTCCGTTTGAGTTATGGTGCTGACGTTGTATGTTCAATAGCTTTTGACGAAACCGTAGTCGTGACGGGATCTCCGGAACCACGCAGATCCGAAAGCTTCTTGCGTGGTCTCGAAGTTCGACGCGTACGACGTTGTTAGCAGCGTTCGCTGGGCACCAACTGACTCACATTTGAGTTGGACGACCGACGGAGGTGACTTTCAAGTAGCGGACACTCGAATTCGCTCGCCGCAGCTCCAAGTTCCTCTATCCACTTTTGTGGTACGTGACTGCGCGGCAAGCACTTTCCAAATCTAACCTCTTGACACTTTGTACATGTAGAACGTGGACAAGCTGGGTGGCCTCTTCACGCATGAATACCTGAACAGCTTCAACGTCGCTCTCGGATTCGAGCGAGGCCATGTTGCCCTTATAGACATTCGCAAGCCTCGGCAGTTATCTTGGTACGATCTCAACAGCATTCTGATTCTGCACGTGGCATGCCCAAACATCATTTAACAAGGTGTGTTTTCTCCAGCACCTCACTAATTGAGTCGAAATTGACAGCCACTGGTGAAATTCGGCGTTCCAAGTCGAACAAGTTTGCGATGTTTGGTCGCGGCGGGTACGACGAGCTCCACATTGACTGTTTTTGTTGTGAGTGCTGGATTAACATGTTCCATCAGATTTTCAACGGCAGATTTGAATGGAGCAGCTGATGGCTTGGAGAAAATCACCCTGTACGTTGCCGTCTAAAACCACGCTGAAGGAGGCTTGCACTAACGTAATGAATGTGTTGCAGGCAACAACAACCACACCAAATTTCGTCAGCTTCGTACAAAACAAGCGGAGACTTTTCCTACGAAAGAGGGGCATACCTTGCTGTCTCGGACAAGTAAGTAGCGCGTACTACGGAGTTCGAGCACATCATACTCACGGATCTCTTCTGTTATCAATGCAGCATGGGCATCGTGTCGATCTACACGGATGGCGCCATCTTCGGGTCGTCGCCAGCATTCAGCAGCACTAACAGCAGTTGGTAAAGCGGCAATCGGGCGAATCTAAACAAAGAGACCAAGCAAGAACAACATATTGTGAACGAAAACGATAGCATTTACGTAAAGTAAAATCTAGTGGTGTTGCATGCGCGAGATCTCTTGCAGCAGCTTGGTGAGGTTGCTCTGGGGCTTTTGGTTAATAAAGCTGTCGAAATGAGACCATGAGTACCCATCAGTGTGAGCAATATCACTGTTGGTGTCTGAGTAGAGTAAAGAAAACAAAAGTTAGTTTTCTCGTAAGCCAACGCAGAAAGTATCACATCGTTACCTGGATTCATAGCAAGCTGGACTCGGCCCAGGGCGTTGCACTCATACCACTCTGTCTCCTTGCTTCGTGATTTGTTGGACAATCCAATCATTGTGGCCGCTAGTTGCGTCCTCAAAGCTGGAGATTGGAGAGCTTGCGAAAACTTCACTCGCGTGGGCTGTGTAAGTTCTGAAAGGCCAGCTTGAATTCGCTGCAATGCGTTGATTTGCTGGTCTGTACACAAGTACATCATCTCGATCAGACGAACCACTGCCAAGCAAGCCTGTTCGCCTTCCTGCTCCAGAAACAGGTTGCCGCTGTCGTCGTCGCTGGCACTGTTTTTCTTCTTCTTCGTCTTGCCATCTCCATCATACACACGCTGCCAGAGTTGCAGTGCCCAGCTAATAGCTTGGAATATTAGGTTGTTGTTTCGAATCTTGGTACCCTTGGCACGCGATTTGGCACGTGCCTTGGCAGAGCTTGACGCCGAGATGCTGTCACTCTGCAACAAGGAGAACAGGCGGGTACGGAACACCCACGAATTCCCTTCCAGACGCTCATAGCGTGAGTGGCACGTGTGCAGGTCTTGCTGGAAACAGTAAATATAAAACTGTAACACCAGCAAATTGCGACGCCAGCGCTCGTCCTTCTTGGGCTTTCCATCTTCTCCGACGCTTCTATTCCCACTAACTTCTTGCAGCGCCAGCGCCAGCGGTTCCCACTGGTTCGGGAATGTCACCGCACAGCTACACGACGCTGCCTTGTCAAAAACAAACACCAATGCCGCATAAATGGCCACAGCGTCGCTGTAGGCAATTGCCTCTGGGCTCTGAATGCGGTCGATGAGCTCAGCATAGAGTAGATCTGACGGATACTCTTTGCCGAGCACCACGATACTGCGTAGCGTAGCAATGGCCACACCAGGGTCGTTCGTACTTAGTGACGTGACCATGTCGAACACCAGCGACGCGTTCATGGACGACTTGATGGTAGACGACGGCGTGAAGGGCTTCAGTCCGTCCGAACGGTTGGTAGGGGGCGTGCAAGGAGCTGAAGAGGCGCCGGAAGTCTTACGGCGCTTGATCGCTCGCTCTGGAGTCTTCTCCGGGGAGGAAAATAACTCTGTGATGGAGCGACTGCGAGCTTTCGTCTTCTTCCTGGCCGGTCGAGGCGGAGTCTTCTTGCTGGACGGTGGGGATTTCTTGTCCGAGTACACGGAGCTCAGCATCTCCTCGAGCTTCAAGTCACTGTCACTGTCGCTTAAGATGCTGCTGAGGCGACTGGAGGCCGCACTGGAAGCCGCACGACGAGGCTTCCGTGAGACCGTCGACTGGTCATGTTCGTCTGTAAGTTATAGGATAAGTAGGGAGAGTTAGAGGGTGACTAGGGTATGAGGAGGAAAGAGGAGAAGCGTGTGCATCAGATAAGCGGTCGTAAGGCGCGGTACGTACCGTCCGAGATGAGAATCACCGCGTCTGCCGTGACGTCGACCGCCGCCTTCTTGAGTTTGTCCGTCATACGTTTTATGGAAAATTGGGGAGTGGCGCTCATAAACTTTACTACCTCGTTTCAGTGACGTGCTAGTGACTATGACGGTAAACTTCAACTTGCCTTTACATGTTGGGCAAACTCACAGAAACAGTAGCGCCTCCTTGAGCTCTTCGAGTCTCTTCGGGCGCGAGGTTCTCTCAGCCTGCAATTTTTTTATTTATTCCAATGACAATGATTTTTATTTTTTCCAATGACAGTATGTATACTTTTTGCTATTAGCTACTTAAGTATTCACGCAATCCAAGGACATGGCGTTGTACAGTGCAGCATATTCCGGTGTCGATATCTACAACAAGTATACAGTATCGCGTCAGCACATTTGGACCGGGTTGTACCCTTTACATGCTGCGTACCATTGCAGCTCGATCCGCTTCTTGACAATTCCACTTGCGCTGTACGAAAGCGAGCTCGAGCTCAAGATCGGTGTTGCGCCTTTCTAAGCCTAAAATTCGAGTCCGTGCTTCGTGTAAGGCTGCCTGCAAAGTCTGCTCTCGGAGTAGCATGCGCTGCTCTTGTGCTTGGTCTTGGTTGGGAAGAGTACTCAGCTTCGTCCATGCGTCGGAGCCAGAAGCTTGAGCTGTATGCTTTTGTGTAAGGCTTTCTTTCTCAGCTTCCACAGACGCCAAGGTGGCCCGAAGGTTGGTAATGACGGCTTCGAGGCTAGCCTCGCGATTCTTCATATGCACAACTTTCGCCTTGAGCTCCTTCTTCTTTTTCCGGCTCAGCACCTTGCAACGAGCGAGTTCCTCTTCCAATTCGCATTTTGTCTTACCTTTTTTGCCAGCGTCGAGTAGGCGTTGCTCTTTCAATGCAAGTTTCATCTCGCGAAGGAGGGGTTGCTCTTGCGCCAAGAGTGCCTGAGGGTTGTTCTTAAACGTACGAAAGTGCTGACTTGCGGACATTCGTTGATAGTCGACGGGGCGGTCTTCATTCCGGGCGGCACGATATGAGGTCGCCATCATAATCTTTTGAGAGGCTGACAATTTGAACGGTTCAGATTTGAGGCGTCGCCCATACTGACGATGGCCATGTTTATCTCGATGAAGCTTAAGCGTCAGAGCACGGCAAGCTTCCTGTAGTTCAGATTTGGTAATCGCTGGCTCTGTTGGACCGGCTTGCAGTGGAGAGGAATTGTGGCGGAGATTGGATTTGCCAGCCATGTTTTCGTCAGAGGTATTCTCCAGCAAGATGGGCATTGACGCAGATGTCATCAACGCAGATTTAGCGTTTGCTACGGCGATCGATAGTCTGTTGTCACAATATGTTAAGCTACGTGTTTGAATATCGTAGCAGCGTGAAGACTTTGCCTACCGTTTGGTTGGAGCAGCAGCAGGTCGCTTTTGTCTGCTTCGCGCGGGTGCCAGTAAAGTGCTCCCCTGTGGACAGACCCCGGAGAGTGCTCGACGGCTTGCAAGCTTCTTCGTATTAGAAGACGAAGATGGAGCCATGCCGGACGACGTTTCAACAAAAATGAAAAGGTGAACCCAATATCTATCTACAGAGAGACTTTCATTTTTTGGAGTCTGCTAATATAGTTGGTGTGTTTAAAGCTAGCACCAATCCATTCGGGATTCACATCGAATTGTACGTTGCTAGCCATCTAACACTATCGGCATTTTGTGTGAGGTTGAGAATGTTGAGAGCAGCACACACATAACTCGTAACATGCTGAATACGAAATGGTTAAGAATTCGACACTGCTGCTACAATCTCCTCTGTAGTAGTAGTTCACGTGTATGAAGTCACAGGTGTTGCTTTGACTTCCACTCCTCAAACTCCAGTATCTCGCCGTCTGATGCATAGGGTGGTAACATTACTGCATCAATCAGGCGGATCATCTCTGCAGCAATTGCTTTGGTCGGTTTAAATTTCTCCAGATATTCTCGGGTGATAGCTTCGGTCAACGTTAACCCTTCAAGTTTGACGGCGCGGGATAATGCCACGTAGAGTGTCTGACACGGGACAGCACGGCGGCGGTCAAGCGGGGTAACTACAACTCCGTCGTGGCATGTTTGACCTTGAAGCTTTTCAGTGGTGCATGCAAACGCAGGTACGAGAGCGAACTGAGTCACGGTCACTGACGATTGGGACAAATTGGGGATGTTCCCAAGTCGAATGCTCCCGTGGAGTGGTGGGAGCCCAATAACACCTTCCGGAAAACCTTCAACGAGAATACTGTGGACATTGTGAAGTCGGATCAGGAGCAATGTCGGCAACCGCAACAATTTGTGGATATCAACGCCTGCCACATCGTACACCATTTCTGGGAGGTCAGTTGTTGGCGGGTAAGTTCCTACAACGGTTCCTACGACACCATTTGCAATTATATCCGCATCAACCAAATCCGGGTGCTTGTGAGTCAGCATAACTGGCATCCCGAGATAAAACAGCAGCTTCATTGGGATTCTGTCGGTCAGGTTGTCATTTATATTCGCAAGATTTTCGACAATCAACCTCGAGCGTGTTGATGGCAGCGGCATGCATTCGTAGAGTGGAAGATTTCGTTCGTGTGCAATACGAAAGATCATGTCGTTGTTGATTGCGCATCTAAGCTTGTTGGTGCAGACGACCACCGGCCGATAATGGGTTGTTGGTTCCTCGAGTTCAGATTCGGCAAGCTCATCGGTCGATTTAACGCGTGTGTTAAGCAATTCTATATCTTCATCCGACAGACGACCCCAGCGTAAATTAGCAAGTATTTGGGTGTAGACTGGGTCGAACCGCGCACGCATATTTCTCGTAAGAAATACAACAAAGTTAATCGCAGCATATACAGCGTAACCTGCTTGACGCTGCCGAGTTCCATGGACCGGAGGTGGCTGGAAACCCAAACTCAAATTGAACGAAATAGTAGTTGTGAGTTTTACGAGCATATCTGCACAAACAATTCGGTAAAGCGTACATGGCGATCCACCAATTGGGGGCAGTTGCAAAAGGTCTCCGATTAACAGGACATGTCGACCTCCCATAATTTTTTCTGGTGTCGAAGACATGGAGCGTGAAGCTGCATCCGTGCCTCCCAGAAGTCCTTGATCGGTTATAGACATTTCGTCAATAATCACAAGTACAACTCGGCTAAATCGTGCTTTCATCTCAACACTTGGGGCAGTATTTGGTTCGGCTCCATTTAACTTTAAAATTTCTAGCACTGTGCATCGTGCGGCCCTTGATGTTGATTGCTGCGACGCCAGTGAAGGCTAACGTCTCGACGCTACCAACGCGACCCCATTTGCTGGCAAAAGTCAAAAGTGCATCCACAACTGTCGACTTTCCAGTCCCAGCCTCCCCTCCTAAATATCCAACGAACTGTTCCTTTATATCGTATGGAGCACGACCACCTTGTCTAGGAAAAGGCGGATCGTCTAGTGCATCCGCTATATCTTGTGAATATGCATATAGTAAGTGACGAGCAGCAACTTCGAAGGCAACATGTTGCCAAAAATTTAGCTGATACGCTTCCGAAACCATAGCAATCTCTGGGAATTCAGGCAGCGTCGTTGGCGTCCATCGAGGGGCTTCATTAGAAGACACGAAAGGAACCGGACCGAAACACTCATGCAATCGTTCTATTCGCGTTGGTGCATCTCGAAATTGAGCGATAAAGTTGTGTGTTCCAACGCAGTTTTCACCGTCACACGTTGCGGAGGTAATGATACGAGAATGATACGAATCCAAACTGAAATTCTCGGATACAATTGATATCCCCTTCGTTAAAAATTGATACGCCTGACCTGCTACCTGCATTGTTTTGTCCAGATTCAACACACTTTGCACAACAGTAGCAGCATCATCAGCCAACTTTTGCGTAGAAATATTGGGCGCTGTGAGAGTTGTAGTGTCGAAAAAGTCATCAGGGACATTTCCATCTATTGGCATATCTCGTTCATTGTCAGTACGATCAGGGACCCAAGTTTGGGTTGGAGGGAGGTCTCGTCCGCAGCAGTTCGGCCTCTTCAGACTCATCGTTGCAATCATCAGACCGCTGTGCCCTATAATAATCTCCCCATTGAATTTCAAACTTGCGCATCGCGAGTACAGCCGTACTATCGCCCTGTTGAACAAACGCACGGTACGCTGTCAATGCAGATTCGTTGTAACCGAGCAATGTCGATTGCCGGTGAGGCTTAAATAACGTCAACACAGCCAAATAATAAAAGTTGATAAGTTCAGGTTCAGGATGGCTCAATATATCTGGAATCTCCTTGCCACAGAGCACTAGCACATTAGCTGAGCTCAATCTCGCGTACTCAACTTGCTGAGGCAGTCCTAAGCCCGCCGTTTTTTTCTCGAACATATTCAAACCGCTCACAAATATCTGCAAATGACACGTTCTCCACCTCAGTATGTCTTTTCCAGTACCGCTCAAGGTAGTTGTCTGACGGAATGCTATCTTGCTGGGATTGCCCAACTTCCTGCTGTGAAATACTGATCTCCAAACTATCGGTTCGCTTCTTGAGTAGATTCCCCAAATCAATTCGGACGAAATCGTGGGAAAACCAAAATGGAGTCTCATTTAGGATGTACAGTGCTGCCATCGGAGCAGCAATTTCCTGGCCATTCGTAACTGTATACAGCATCGATCCGAGTATTTTGTAGCCTCGTTCCAGTGGCGACGTATCTGGGGGTAAAGCATTTGTCTTTGCCGCCGCTTTCGCAAATGCAGCCAACGATAAAGCGACTTGGTTTTCTACAGGATTTTGGCTTTTGAAACAGTACTTCACGACGTAGGCTGCTGTATCCTTGGAAGTACTGCTTAAAAACGAATTGGGCGTCATGATTACATTTCATTGTAGCCATGACTACAGCGTTGTATGGGTTTACATACTCACATCCCACCGGGCGGTGTAGACGGAGATGATCGCCATGTTCAATAGTGGTTTGCCCCAAGTAAACTGCCTCGGGCTTCAGAAATCTACAAACGCTGCCTTTAGGAGTTCTTGTTGTTTTCTGGGTGCAACGACAACAGCAAAAAAATATCATGAATAACTAACTTCAGATTGTTTAAAAGTATCATCAAACGTACTTTGAAGCAGGATCGGCAGTGATTCCAATAATGCACTTGAACGTCACGTACTAACAAGGACGTCGTGGTTGCGTTGACTCTATCTTGCGGTGGGCGGCACTTTTCAAAGTCTTTCATCTGCGTGTTCATAACATCAAACTCACCACCAACCAGTGCTGCTAATGATGCATCAATTATATCCTTGTCCTTAAAAAATTCTCCGCAAGAAGTGCACACCGCAGTTACTGGTGGCAAAGCTCCGGCAGCAGGACGACGAAATGCATCAACACCAGGAACTATGGGGTTTATAGTGTCATTCGTCTCACATCGTACACATCTGCTCTCATTTTGCAAGCACGGTGGCTTCGTCACCAAAACGGAATCTGCTAATGAAATAAATCGCTTTTGAAAATCATCATCAGTTAGGGCGCACGCTAGATCAATCGAGGTTGCGGGGGGAAGCCATGCAGCCATACTGCAAAATGGGCATGTAAGTCTCCAGCAATTTGTGTTTCGGCAGAAGCACCAAATGCTCGTACTACTCCAAATATTCCACCTCCTCGTTTAGGAGCCTTCCGCGCGACATTCCACCCAAGGAAGACCCTAATTACAGTGTCAATTACGCGCAAAAAATATCGAGCGCATTCCACGGGATACTGCGCGCTAATTCTCTTCCTTTCCGCACGGTTAGGCATCAGCATTAGGTTTGCTTCGTCTATCGATTTTCTTGAAATCTCACCAGACTTGACAGCTATACTATACGTTCCAGCGGAATCAGGGGAAATTGTAAAAAATACTTGGAGAGGCCCAAATCGCTTCAACATACCAAAAAGATCATGCCGAGCCCGCATCCTACCAAGGTTAGACCCATAATGAGCCGATTCTGGTACTCGTAGCCCTTTACGTAGATCAATGACACGCTGGACTTCCTCAATTGGAGGAATAGGCTTTATTCCTTTTGATCGACAATCGGAGAGATATTTAAAATACTTGATGGCTTCAAACAACGGTACTTCGTTTGATCTCTGCTGCCGCTAAAGCTTGCCTTTTCACATTCAGCCTTATATACAGTGTCCGCCGTGCGCTCTCGGACGCGAGATAATCAAAAGCCAACAACATAAATGCGTAGTGAGTCTCAAACCGGTGTCCATGTATTCGTAAACAACGTAGTACCCATTGGTGAACTGACATTGCTCTGGATCGCGATTCATCAGGACCACCGCACCCACATGGAAATAATGTAGGAAATATACTAACGCAAACCGCCCACCTCCTGAGTGACACGTACTCGCTTGATTTTCGAACCACTACATCGACAAAGTCCTCCTGAGGAAATGACATTAGCACACTACTTGCGCCAATCCAGGTATGTTCATCAGCGGTACTGCCACCTTCAGGAAGAATTGAACCAAACGACGAATATGTGCTCTCGTCACGAATACTCTCCACAACATCCGAATGAATATATATCCTCTCCAGTCCCGGACGTATTATCGACAAGCACACTCGCCTCCTCGGTAACACGGCTCGGTCTAAGGCTTGTAGCATCATTTCTCGAGGTTTCAGATTCAATATCACCGGAACTTGCGCCAATAATGCTCGATTGAGTGGTTCTCGGCTGGTTGTTGATCGTAACACTAGTGTCACCACCATTTGAAGTTGTTGTCCGTGTCGTAGCTTGGTGACGCTTATACACACAGTTATTCTGGTACAGAAAGTGAATAAATCTTCGGCAGAGTGGTAGGTCAAGACGGTAGCGCTTCTTGCAGGCGATTACTTGGTCATTGGTTATTTGGCCAACCATCGTGACCCTAACACGACTGCTCAAATTCCGAGGCAGCATTTCCACGACAGGTCTTCGGTATTCCGAACGATGTAGTGGTGGGATTTAATCGTTCGGCATGCGCCGCCAGTGACAACCGACAAAGACACACACGGCAAAACCAGCGCGACAGCTTGTTCATCCGTTCTCGTCATTGCTTTGAAGCGTGTTGGGAGATGACCGATATAATTTCCGTTTGCAATCGCGTTGACTGGTATCACTGGAGATATTCCGCCGACAATACAATCGTTGCACGACTTACAAATATCTACCCATAGAGCACCATTTGTGGTATGAAGAGCTATAAGCATAAATGGCAATGATAATTGATATGTAAGCAATAAGCGTGTACGACAAACCTACTGCTGCTTACCAGGTGGAAAAAGCAGTAAACCTTGCAGCCGCGGGTCAATATCGGAAGCGCAGTACTGTGCAACAATGGCGGCGGGAGTGTTGCTCCCAGTTAATAGGCATGTCCGCATTTTCTATTACATGAACGTCCATATCGTTAGTTATACTTCCTTGGTGCGCTATCGTAGGCAATTGTAGCATATACCTGCACAAATTCATTTGTCAGCTCCTTTTCAATAATGCCGTCTTTGTCACTGTCTAATTCACAAATAAAACAGGGCTTCATACCCCCCACTGTGGATTTCATCGCTTGCACAGCGTCTGACTGAATTTGCTCGAGGTGCTCGACGCTTGGAACGACAAATGCAATCTTCGAGTCCATATCGCGCAATTCTTGATCTGAATATACATGTTCCGACACCGCTAAAACCTCGGCAGGCTCTCCGCTTGATCTAGTGGTGGTGTTTGCGAGTGCGCGGGGACCGTATTTCAGTTTCAGTTTGGGGGGTATTCACTGGGTTGGTTCGGTTTGCGGGTGAATCAAGCACTGTCGTACACGCGTCGCGCTCTGCTCTCGGCGTATTCACCGTGGAAAACCGTATCTGGATATTCCACTATACCAAGCTCGGACTGCAGGACTATCAAAACATGAACCGTAGTGCAGTAGTTATTAGCGGCAAATCTGTGCTCGTCAGTTGAATTTCGCTAGGCCCCTTGCACCGGATGCTGTCCGTGTCAATCGAGACGCCCGAATTCTGGCTTGCTCTTGCCGTAGAACGGTGAACATGGGGCTACGTTTTACAGGATTATTATTTTCCTGTTGTCTTCTCCTCTTTGACGGCATTTTTGGAAAGTTATGAAGTGGATCTACTGACGACTGTGCCGCCAATTTTTGTCGGCGCTCGCGTTAGTATTGGTGTCAGCATGGCTCTTTCTTTGATAGATTACAACACACTACAAATACCATTTGGATTTGAAAAGCATGCAGTGTACTCGTTGCATTTTCAAGTACTTCTGCAACTAGTGGTATTTCATCAATTCTTATACAATGCCAAGAAGCACCCTACTGGATGGGAAGTCCAAATCATGAACACACATTTTGCAACAATCTCGTTGCGTATATATACGCTTTGTTGGTGCCATTACTTGTTGTAGTCAGCTTCCGCCTTCTGCCTTTGCCCATTCTTGCTTTTTTGACCGTTGAAGCCCATCCTACAAGCTTCTGTTGGAAGACTTTATTACCGAGGTCGTTTAAAAACCGTCAATTGACAAAGGAAGTGGAAAACATGCACTCCAATTCCCCACCAGCTTTACAAATATGTGTAGGGCGGGTTGGGCTTGAATGGTGGTGCTTCCATGTGCTTATCGATTTGAAAGGTAGGCGCAAACGAATCATGCCTATTGTACTCAATCTTGCACGGTCCTGAAGTCAAGAAAATCACACCGATGCATCGTATGGAAAGGTGGAAAGTATCACTTATGTTGAACCATCTCACTTTAACCAGCAGTCGCCTCATCAAACATTGTCGGTGTACGTGACTAATCCTTCGGTATGCAACGGACAGTTCGCGTAACGCAGGAATGCGCTTAATACATCACCTCTGACGCTACAACGAGGTCCAAACTGAAGGGTAAATGTACATTAACAACGTAATATCAATCAATGCGAGGTCGCCTACAAACAATGCATGAATCCAACGCGTGCCACTCGGTCCAAAATACGTTGGGGCGTTTGTCGTAACAAAAGTATGGAAAATCTCACTCCTTGTACAACTGAAAAGATCTCACTTCGACCAACGCGCGCAGCAGCAAAATTGTTTTTGCCGAAACCTGCCCCATCTAAATGATACGGTTCATCACCCATCTCGCTGTCGTTCGGAGCAGCCCAACGTACAAAAACTCCGTGATGAGCTGAGACGCAGAGGCTGTTCACAAACTTTGAAATACTGAAATGGAAGTGAAAGGCTTACGCAACATCGTACTATCTTTCGTGCGGGCTCGTGTTTGCTCGTATGAGCTCTGCTTTATTCGGTAGTGTGCCTCCCGAGTGTGTACGACGGACACACGATGCATGCCCACACGGTACTCAAAACGCTTTCAACATATAGAAAATCCTACATCTGGCGCGATTCGGAAGATCTCACTTCTGCCAGCACCTGCCCCAACAAAGTTTATCGGCACGCACGTCAAACTTCCCGTAACGGACTCAGAACGGTAACGCACTTTTCATCTTACCCTCAAAGCTCAGTCGTTTTCAGTATCAGTACAATTCGTGACTTTGATATCGTTGTCGTTATCATTTGCGCATAAAGCACCACTATCATGGGCTGCTCTGATCGTTGCATGCCGTCAGTCAGCGTCACTTTGATTCTAGATTTACAGCACGACAGAAGTTCCACTTAAAAAAGAAATGTTCAGCAACATGTGCAACTCGTTAAGCCACGGATCTCATAGAAGGAAGTGCTACAACGATGAGATAACCACAGTCACATCCAACCTAATGTAAATGGAGTCCATACACCCACATGTTCATCTGGCGTATGAAGAGCTAGTCTTGCTTCGGCGACACGAGGAAAAGCTCCTTAGCGACGCTCTTCCGCGCCTTCGTCGTAAGCGATTCAGAGCCCACTTCCTTGGCGTCGTTTTGGCGAGTCTTCCGCTTCAGAGGCGTCTTCGCAGCGGTAGCGGTGCCAGTCTCGTGGTCTACACCGCGTGGTGGTGTATTGTTCACGGGAGCGACTGGGTCTTGGAGGCACGTGTTTGAGCGAGTGCGTAGTTCAGAAGCTCTGACAGTGTCCGAAGCGGTGCTGCTTAATTCAAGACCCGATGCTCTGGTGAAATCTGGAAATCCTGGCGGAGGCAGTGGCACAGCCTGCAAGCGATCCCGAATCTGCATGCTTCCAACTGGATTGCCATAGTTGAGCTGCAGGGAGTGCACCTTCTCGAACCGATAGCTAAATCCTTCACGGTAGCTGTGTTGTTGAGCGTCTGGTTATAGTTTTTCCAGATCTTAAGTACAAATGTGTACTTGCTGCGTCGAGCAGGGTCAAGCGCCTTGTACATCGCCGACACGGTTTCAAAGTCCCGTTCATCCGCCACGTTGATTAGCTCCGCACGCCAAAACGTATCATACTCCTTCACCCCGAGCCAGCACATTTCAAGTGTGATGTTGTCGGTAGCGGCCGGCTTCTCTTGAGCGATGTAAGCGCGGATGGTATCGACATCGTTGAATGGGGGGCGCGCTTCCTCCGCGTGTTGCGCCTCGATTTCAGCTCGTAGCAATTCCAATGTTGACGGCATCGAGCCGATTTGAAAGTGATCCATCTTCGGCCTGGCTGGTTCGTCCATCAACACGTAGCTACTAGTAGCAGGGCTAATCGATTGGGAAAGAACATTTTTTCCGACCCGCCAGCCACGCAAGAAGAGCACCTGCTCTCAACGGCTCAACTTTCAAAGATCCAAAGGGATGCTTCCTCGTGGGTATGCCTGTCTGGCACGTACCCTTCCTGCATTTCCGGTTCCGTTTTGGTTGCTTCCGTCTGAAAATCGGGCCACAATATATTCTACCACTTCACCAACATTTCCGCAATGCTGCAATCTCGAATGCCCAACGTATCTGGTCACGAGAACACTAGAAGCACGGCCTCTATTGGCAATGGCAACACCTACAACTGGCTAGACAACACGAACAATCGACAAGCTTGGATTCGCCTATTTCAAAGTGGGTGATCTCAACAACGCGTTATCGTCCCCTCCATTCCAGAAACACCGAGTTCATACAATGTGAGGAGTGGATTACCCATCGTTGGTGGTAATTACGAATTCATTGAGCCTCAAACATGGCCCGCCCAAGTTGTCCGAATCGAAAGCAGCATTTTTTCAGCCTCAAGACCG